>JABUQX010132633.1:50000-60325 GCA_015478945.1 Trachelipus rathkii | reverse complement strand
ATGGTTGGACAAGTGTAGGTTAGGTGGTTTGATTTCTGCTGATTTACTGATTTAGGGTATGTAAAACATTAAAAATTTTACTAAAAAATGACTGTGAATCCAATAGATCAATAGATCCAATAGATCAATAAATGATGGATGGACAGGAAGGTGGTTGGATGGTTTGGATTTACTGATTCACTGATTTGAGGGTATGTAAAACATGATAATTTTAGTAAAAATATGACCTGAATCAATAGATCAATAGATCAATAGATCACGGATGGACAGGAAGGTGGTTGGATGGTTTGATTTACTGATTTACTGATTTAGGGTATGTAAAACCTTAACAATTTTAGTAAAAAATATGACCTGAATCAATAGATCAATAGATCAATAGATCAATAGATCACGGATGGACAGGAAGGTGGTTGGATGGATTGATTTGCTGATTTACTGATTTAGGGTATGTGCAAAACAGTGATAATTTTAGTAAAAAATATGACTTGAATCAATAGATCAATAGATCAATAGATCAATAGATCAATAGATCATGGATGGGTAGGAGGGTGGTGGGATGGGCAGTTTGATTTACTGATTTACTGATTTACTGCTTTAAGGTATGTAAAACATAACACATATATATATAATCACTACGGAGGGCGACTGACGGGACTCTGATCTGATCTCAAACGCTTTGATGGTTCTGAAACCTTTATTTTTGAAATCTACAGACTCGATAACTTATATAAGAACACCTACATTGTTGTTATACGAATGTTTGTTAACTCGGCACCGCACCGGAGCCAGCACCGGTGCAGATGTCAACTCCTACTCCTCTGAGTCAGACTCCTTCTCCATTCTTTCCTTCTTTATTCTTCCTTCATCCTTCTTCCTTCCTCCTTCGACCTCGGTTTTGCACTCTGTGTATTTTTTTCAGTCGGGATTCCCTCCGTTGGGGTCCTAGACACGCTATACGGACTTATAACTGTCATTTTCAAGATCTACAGGTTCAATAACATATATAAAGATGCAAATATTGTTGTTATACGAATGTTTATTAACTCAGCATAGCACCGGCTCCAGCACCGGTACCGGAGCCCATTCCTCCGAATCCGATACCAAGTCTTTCTAGAAATTCAGTTGTTTTGCACTCTGTGTATTTTTTTCAGTCGGGACCCCCTCCGTTGGGGTCCTAGACACCCTATACGGACTTATAACCGTCATTTTCGAGATCTACAGGTTCAATAACATATATAAAGATATGATGTTGTTATACGAATGTTTATTAACTCAGCATAGCACCGGCTCCAGCACCGGTACCGGAGCCCATTCCTCCGAATCCGATACCAAGTCTTTCTAGAAATTCAACTCTGAATCCTCTTACCAAATTTCAGCCTTATACGAACACTTCGATTTTTTAAGGGGGTGGGTCCCCCTTCGGGGGACCCAGGGGGACGTAACCTCGTCTACGACGAGGATACGTCACCATCTAACCCTCCTCCAAATTTTAGCACGATACGATAACTCTAACTCATGTAGATATATATCGGAGCCAGAGGCTGAGCCGGAGCCGGAGCCGGAGTGCGTAAAAAACGATTCCTTGCAGGAATCATTTTTCGACTCAGAATCGATTCCCTTCGGGAATCGATTCTTCGTATCCAAGTTTCAGCCTTCTACGATCATTTCAATTTTTAGGGGCCAGGCCCCCCCTATGGGGTGCACGGCCTTGTAACCTCGTCTACGACGAGGTTACGTCATTCCCTATGGGTTGTGAAATTTGAAGGAGATACCATGTAGCAAACTCTATTCGTTACTAAGGGAGGTGCGGTATGGTGCTGTGCTGTGCGGTGCGGTGCTTAGCGGTGTGGTGCGGTGCGGGGTGGTGCTGTGCGGTGAGGGTCCTTATACGGTTATAATATATATATATATATATATATATATATATATATATATATATATATATATATATATATATATATATATATATATATATATATATATATATATATATATATATATATATATATATATATATATATTTATTTTATTTATTTTTTATTTATTTATTTATTATTTATTATTTATTATTTATTATTTATTATTTATTTATTTATTATTTACTTATTAATTTATTTATTTTTATTTATTTATTTATTTATTTTATTGTTTCGAAAAAAAACTTCGTTTTCTTTCGAGGGTGGAAGGGGTAGTGCGGCCCCTTTTACCGTGGGAATTTTATTCAAAATTTTCCCACGGGCCTTCAAAACAGCTGCACAACTACTACTACTACTACTACTAATAATAATAATAAAAATAATAATAATAATAATAATAATAATAATAATAATAATAATAATAATAATAATAATAATAATATTAATAATAATAATAATAATAATAATAATAATAATAATAATAAAAATTATGATAATAACAATATTTAAAATAATAATAATAATAGAAATAATAATTATACTACCACTTTTGTTGCTTACATCACCACTATCGTATAATAATAATAATAATAATAATAATAATAATAATAATAATAATAATAATAATAATAATAATAATAATAATAATAATAATAATAATAATAATAATAATAATAATAATATTAATATATGTAATCCATTTATTAAATTGTTGAATAGAGAGACAAAAGCTTTACAAATTCAATTAATTAAAAGATCTAAATAAATATAAATTAATTGCGGTTGAAATAAATAAAATGAATTAAATCACAAATATTATTTTTTAATTAATAGATAAATAATTTTCTTTCTAGAAACATATTTTTTTAATTTTAATTAATATGTAACCTCCCTCAAATAATAATTTTGGTTAAATTATTTCCTATTTTGAGGACGTCTCAAGACATTTTTATTTATTGTGTTTTAATTAATTATTCAGTTTATATAATTAAGGATCCACTTTAAATAATTAAAGGTCCAGTTTAAATAATTATGGATCTAGTTTAAATTATTCAACTATACCAAGAGCATATTAATATATTATTACACTTAGAGTTGAGATCAGCAACGTGATGGCTAGAGTAGGACTAAATATTTCGTAAGGCATTATTTTCGGTAACAATCATCATCTTCATAATGATAATGATAATGATAATGATAATGATAATACAGAATAGGAAAAAGGGTATAAACATTTTTTTGCAAGTTGAGAGAGTTCTCCTTTTCTCATCACAGGGTAAGTGGTAGCATCTTTCTAACCTTCTGACACACAAACATACACACACACCTAGACACACACGTATATATATATATATATATATATATATACTACTCCCTCATTATATATATACCCTATATATATATATAACACTCTCATATAAATATATATATATATATATATATATATATATATATATATATATATATATATATATATATATATATATATATATATATAACTCCCTCATTCATATTAGAAATTTTTATTTAATTTTCTTCTTCATTTGATTAGTTAAAAACATGTTAGTAAATCATTTATTCTCGCTTTAATTTAAATGAATGAACGAAATTAAGGAAAAATTATGAAAAGATATAAGCACAATGAGCCTTTAATTAACATACACGTTTTCACTTTAATTCTTTACAGTTCGTTCACGTCAGTGTGTGTGTGTGTGTGTGTGTTCTCTCTCTCTCTCTCTCTCTTTCTCTCTCTCTCTCTTTCTCTCTCTTTCTCTTTCTCTCTCTCTCTCACCTCTTTCTCCACTCTCACTATATATATATACTCTTTCACTATATATATATATATATATATGCTCTCTCTTTCTTATATCACAATAATGGTTGTCTTAGAGCACTCTTATCCCCTCAAATTTGGTACCCCACTTCTTATGACGTATCCACATTTGGGGTTCAACTAAACGGGAAACTAAAGCCTCAGCCCGAAGGACTGAGGCCTTACTTCTCCTTCGGAGGGGTAATGCCCGTTTACACCCCTTTCGGGGGGTAACCCCAAATGAGACATCACACCCCTTTGTGGGGGTGGCCCCCCAAACGGGACTTCTCGTAGGGAAAAGATGAATTCCTTTAGGAACATTATTCAATAATGTACTCGTGAAATTTAATTTAGTATCCTTAGTAGGATGAGTGAATGAGAAGACCTTATGGTAAACCAATTCTGTTATTAAGTTCGGTTAACCCTAGTATTGTTAGGTAGAATAGTTTGTTAGAGTGTGCAAGACATCTTTGACGGAAATGATCAGAGTTATGTATAACTTAGCATGAGTACGGAACTTTGCTTAAGTTAAATTTGTTATTTAACATAAATAAAATTTGTATATGTGGTAAGTCATAGGTTAAGTGTGAAATGATGTATATTTCGAGGAGTGGTGTATATATATACACATGTTATCGTGTTTTTGATGTGATAAATAATAAATTTATTACTGAAGCACAAATTTTTTAATAAAAATTTCCAATTTACTATGATATTTTCTACACGGTACTTTAATAATAAAATAAATTTTTTTTTAAAAATATGTTTTTAATTAATGTTCAAAAGGAAAATATAAACATTATTAAAGTACAGTTAAGAATGAAAATGTAAATGTTTCAGTTTGAAGGAAAACTAAATTAAGTTAAAATTTGAAGGAAGAACGAAATTCAATGTATACAGTAGTTTCAAAAATAATACATCCTGTATATGATAACGTCCTGCATATGATACATAGTACATACATAGTACAAAATGTTGGTATCTTTGATAGGTAGGTAGGTAGTACACTTTGTTAATGTCAGCATTTATTCCTAGTTTAATAAGCTAGATATGTTGGGCAATGTTCAGTCTTGGTATGTTATGATGATTTATGGTAAACATGCTAAGTTACTTTGTTACATTAGGGAATGTAATTATGTTAACATTAATGATTTGTCAGGAATGTATTTTATGTTAACGTTATCAATTTGCAGGAAATTTGAGAAACATTGGCATTTATCCATAGTTCCATATGATTGATACACTGTAGGATGTGGTCAGGTTTTAGACTAGGTCGAATATTGCCATGCAATCTGGATTGATAATGACTTAGTCTTTTCAATGATAGCCTTTTATTCATACTTACGATATGTTAGGGTATTTATTTCATGTTCTTAGTATATATCAGATTTTATGTTAGCTTTGATAAGTTAAAAAACTTGGTTTTTGGTAAGTTATTCGTAGTTTAGTATGTTAGATGTTAAATTTTGCAGGTTTTGTTAAATATTACTATATTAAAAGCTATTGACATGATATAAAAGTATGGTTAGGTTAAGGTTTATTGGGCAATGTTAGGATCGTAACTAGTTTAGAAAAGAAAAAAATAATAGGAAATTTAATAAGCTGAAAAACACATTTATGCGGTGTTGCCAAATTACCTCTACATGCTCCATGCAAAATTTTCCTAATTTGTCTAATTAATTCACTGGATTTATAATAAGTAATATGAAAACATTAATAGTCATCAGATTTGCAAAGTTAATTTTTTTCTTTTTTAGGGACCGTTTTACTTCCCTTTACAAGCGATTCTTATAATTATTATATGACAAAAAATAAATCTATCCACTTTTTATTATTTACGATGTTATTAAGCAGCAGAATTCCAATATATTAATTACTCTTAATCAAAACTAATTTGCAAGCTCAAATAAGTACTTTTAAAACACAACGTTTGATGGAAAAAAAACATGCGTGGGAAGAGGAATTCCTAGGTCCCTCTCTCGATGACTTTTGAGGACATCTTTACGAGCAGTTTAGATCCTTACAAGAAAGGCGAATTTGAACCTTATACTCAGTTGACCACATGTAATGGCTATAGATTGACACGTTTATAGCTTGACGACGTTTCCACTCTTTCTTCCTCATGATTATAAGGTGATCCACTAAATATATTTAATATTAGTATAATTTATAATAAAGTATATTTATTATCTGACTACTATATTATAATTATATAAATAAACTAATTAATATATAACTTTATAACTTATATTCAGCACTTATATGTAACTATACTTATAATAAATATATAACTATATAATATATATATATTAATAATTTAGTATTAATTATATATATATATATATATATATATTATAATATATTATAAGTGAGCCTAGCTGAACTACAATATTACCTAAGTTATTTTAATAATAAATAATTGTATGTATTGTATTGTAATTGCACAGCTCTGTTAGCGAGTAAACGTTTACTTGTCACCTCTGCTAAGTGATCAAGTAATTTGTAGTTTTGTACTTGTAACTTGGAAATAAATTGTAGAGTATTTGTACTTGTTGAACAATTCTAGAGAACTTGTACTTGGATTTGTGTACTCGGCTTGAGGCATAAATAGGTTGTACTTGACTCAAAGGCCTGTAAATATTATTTTATTTAATTATTACATGGTTTAAACTATATATATATATGAGGGTTTTTATACTCATTGGAATGGTAGTATGTATCAATATAACGAATAACTCATTAAAGCTATAAATACTGGTATAATATATCATGATAGGGACCTTCGTGATAGGGAGTATGAGTTATATGATTGATAGTGGGCTATCCATATCTCATGACTAGTGGAGTATGGAGATTTAAATTTAATTCACCCAATCATTAGGTTTTTATAAGTATACTTAGTGTAAGATGCACAAGTGACCGTATACAGCTGTTTGTTTCTAACTGGTGAGCTAGGTATCATAGGTATCTTGGTGATAATCGAGGTCACGAATTATTATTTGAGAAAGATATCAGCGTGATCGGTTACGTCTCGCGCTCACTCGCCCACTGTCGTTTGTTAGAACAGAGTAAAGTCCCAATTCAGGTATGGTCGGGGTATCCAGTTATCGAGTATATTATATGCCTGTACCCGGGTTTTATACCGATACCACAAGCATGGGGAACCGTCTTTAAATAGTATATATATAATAGGGTTATTATTATTATTATATATTTGGTTTAGGTTATAGGTTTAATATAATTATTAATATATAGTATTAAATATATATATACTATATATATATATATATATATAATATATATATATATATTATATTAATAATTATATATATATATATATGTAAGGAACGAGTTGGCAATCCAAAATATATAATTTATGCAGATCTATCAAAAAATGTATCGGGTTTTATTTTTTATTTTTAATGACATTTTAGGTTTTCACGAGAAAAGTTAATATGAAAATGTCATAGAGTTTGTGTTCGTTTAAATTTTGTTAAACGAACGCAAATAACGTAAAAATTACCTATATTTAATCTATAAGGATGTATATAATTATTCCCTGGTGATTACAAGTACCACTTCGTCACGAAAATATGCAGACCCAATAATGACGGCGTTGTAAAGGTTACTCGTTATGATATTGATAAAGAATATTTTCATTCACTTATATAAAATTAGCTTTATAATGACTAATTTCCTCCAAATCGATAAATTACCATTCACAATAGTTGATTTACAATTATATTTTTTATTTTGTAATTATAGCTAAGGAATTTGTTATTTTGTTTTGTTTTTTATAATATTTTATTTTTTTTTAATTTAAACTCGAAATTTGAGACGGGGCGTAAAATCCCAATTATTAAACAGCTGATTCCAATTGGTTTGCAAAACAAAAAGTAAACCATCTGTAATAATAAATGTCAAGAAATTGTGTTCGTGTTTGCACGAAATTCAGGCAATTAGTTCAGGAAAGTTTGGAGTGAGTGCCAAAGAAGCCTTATGGAGGCTAAGTTATAGTGTTAGTGTTTTTATATATATATAATAAGTATCCAAATTTTTAAATTCTTTTTCATCACTGTAGATAAGCATTTGAAGAATGAGAATTTAGAGAGAGAGAGAATCATAATACAAACCCTTTAAAGGTCATAATATATATAGTGATCTGTGATAGCTAAATTCTCTTAGGTTAATTGAGTATGGTGGAAATTAGTTCGAATAAAAAGAGTAAATCCCTTGCAATATTGTAATTGTTTGAATAGGCTCTGACATTCTTTAAGTTATTTAAGTGAAAAAGTTTGTAACCTACATAGTACGATTATGTAGATACATTGTCCACAGCATAATTTATATATAAATAATTATTTGTAAAACTATATTGCAAATATCAAGTTATTGTAAGAGATTTTCATAATATATCTTGTTAATCTTCTATAAGAATAAAGTCCGCCACCTAATAGGGGAAGTTTGCAATATTAGGCGGAGAGTGGACTAGTCTCCTTGTAGTTTATAAGTATTTTCTTGTCTAATTCATTTTCAGTCACATTTTTCTTTGCACTTTATTTATCATTGATATGTAGGGAAGCCGCGCGTAAACAGGAAGTTTAGGAACATCTACTATTGTGTCTTACCTGTATTCTATTAGTTTTAGCGTTCGCGATATGTGTTATCTGTTATTGAAACGCACGCTTATCACACTCATCACTCTTTACATCTTTTCATAAAATATGTCTTGTTATTGTTAGGGATCAAAGGCCTTTAAGCTCACTGTAACCACATTTTACGATTGAGAGAATAAAGGTGGAGGCTGTATTGAAAAACTTCACCATAACTAAGAAAAATAATGCAATACGATACACTGACATGCTAAAAAACAATGGAGATAGAAATAAAAGATAAATATAAAGATCAAACCCAATACATATTAGTGGTGACTTTGCGAATCCTAAATAAGAATTAAGTTATAATTAAATGCCCACTAAATACTTAATTCTTGGGAACTAAATTTCTTTGTTTCTATCTCCTTTAATAATCATAATTTATGTAAAATATACATTTAAAATGTATAGTGTTTACGATAGAATGAATTTATTAGTATTTTTTCTTTGCTTTTAATTTAGACGCGTTTTATCGTATTTTGAGTCATTTATGTGCATTTACGACTTCGAAAGAAATATGCTCACTTCACAAGTTTATAGCAGAATTTCCTGTTAATATAACGATCAACGCGAGATATTCGATGCTATTGGACTTTGAACTTTATCTTGTAATATTAATTTAAAATCAAATTAACGAATCAGCTGTTGTGATGGAGAACGTGGTTTAGGGAATATTATAACATATAAAAAAAATAACAAATGTTATTTTTATATTTACAAATAATTAGAGATTTCTTCTATGGAAAGTTTTTACAGAAATTTGAAGGAAATCAGATTTAAAGCTGTACTTTTATTGAATGAAACATTCAATTAAACAATTCAGACGGGGGCCTACCACGACCGTTATCATACTCTTGTTTGTTTAACACTTTTCTGCCAAGAACAGATCGTCTAAACCCAGAGCACGGGCAACTAGCACCTTATATGTCTATTTCCTTGAAGAATAATTAGTGTAATAATATGCATATACGTTTGGTGAGCACTTATACTTCACCTCACATTTTTCGAGATAAAGACTTGATAACATAAAGATGGAAAGCAATCATCTGATAACGTAAACTCAATATTGTACGAGTATGGAAAAACAAATGCAAAAACGCAAACGCTATATATATATATTATATATAAATTATAGATATAATATTAATTATATATATATAAATTTATAACAAATATATTATAATATATATAATATATATAATAATTATATATATATATTATAAAATTTATAAGTATATATAATAAATAATACTAATAAAATAATAAATAATAATAATAATAAACGGTTAAAAGTCATATTTGAGCACTATAATTAATTTTCATTAAAAATTTTGAGTTCTACCGATGGCTTTTAGAATTATGCGTATTAGTTTGTTTTACATATGAAAAAGTTACATAGAAAATGTTTCGTATGGGTAAAATCATATCTTCTATTGCTTGGCACCTAAAGTGGCACCAGAAGTCATTGAGTTAATTAAACTTATTTAAAATGAGATTAATCTCATTTTAATATATTGTTAGGCGAGGTATCTTGAACTACGGTTTAATATATGTGCGTTCACCTTATGAATATAAGCAGATTATATAATGCGACCGTATGATTATCTAGATATACTGCGAGCAATTTAGTGGAGTCTTTCTAATATAGCGTAGTCGATAAGGAGGCTTTAGCTTATAATCCCAGATGAAGACCAGTGACTTTACGTTACCAGCTTAAAAGAAAATTAAATCCATTGGATTAGTGATATCGCACGATCTTAATGAAGGCCAATTTCACAGGATCCAAGCGTAGAAATATTAATTATTGTTTCATCCATTCATAAATTATTTTCATATTCATTAAATTGTTTCGAACTGTTTATGTAAAATTATCCGTAGATCTTGTTTGAATTATCAAATCATGTCGCGATTAAGCTTGTTAACCATCATTCGCCGTTATAA
>JABUQX010132633.1:15000-42500 GCA_015478945.1 Trachelipus rathkii | reverse complement strand
TATATATATATATATATATATATATATATATATATATATACTCACTATATAGCCTATATATATATATATATATATATATATATATTACTTGTATACACCCCTACACACATACACTTATAACACTTATACACACATACACTATCACACTTTCAACACTATGACACCTATAAGCACTTACACTCTCCATAGACACTTACACTAACCCATATACACTTCACACTCACCACAGACACTTTCACTTACATACATACTTTGATGCCTCAACTGATGCCTCATCAGCATTATTGCCTCAGCATTGATGCCTCAGCATTGTTGCCTCACTTTGATGGATTGATGCCGCAGCATTGATACACATTTTCTAACCTTTTCTAGCCTTTTCTACCCCAAAGAACATAGCTAATATTGATGTCTTCCCTAGTTCATAAGCGTACCATCGGGGCGCCCATGCGCCCTCCGCGCGAAGGCTGACAATCCCGCACCCGCAGGTGCGACCCGCCTCGTCCCCGCCCGCCGCGTTCCCGACCGCCGCGTGCGCCGCAGGCGCAATATTTCCGCGTTCACGCCCGCCGCGTGCGCGCCCGCAGGCACAATATTCCCACGCGAATGAAAATATATACTATAAGTCATTCATTTTTATTTCATACTTAAACATTTCAAAGAATTTCTTTTCAAATATACTATGAGTCATTCATTTTTATTTCATACTTAAACATTTTTATTAAAATCATTTTCGCGAACTAAAACTGTAACTCATTACAGACTATTATTTAATATTTGTATAATGTTACACTTATTAATACTTTTATAATACTTTTAATTTATAAATTTTAAAAATTGTATGTAAGAGAAGAAAAAAATCAGAGTGTCTGATATAATCATTTATTTTACTACAATTGTACGAATATTTATTAAAAACATAAACTTAACATACCTTAAAGCAGTAAATCAGTAAATCAATAGAGGTGTTACCTAACAACAAGGGGGTTGTATGCTTTTGTTTTACTGTTTTACGCTTTAACTCATGTTTTTACTGCTTTAACTCATATGTTTTTACTACTACTTTAACTCACATATTTATTAACATTACCTACCTTAAAACAGTAAATCGTAAATCAATAGAGGTGTTATTACCTAACACCTAAGGGATTAGTATGCTTTTGTTTTACTGCTTTACTGCTTTAACTTTCTGCTTTACTGCTTTAACTCACTGCTTTACTGCTTTAACTCACATACATTACATACCTTAAAGCAGTAAATCAGTAAATCAATAGAGGTGTTACCTAACACCTAAGGGTTACTGCTTTAACTTTCTGCTTTACTGCTTTAACTCACTGCTTTACTGCTTTAACTCACATACATTACATACCTTAAAGCAGTAAATCAATAGAGGTGTTACCTAACACCTAAGGGATTAGTATGCTTTTGTTTTACTGCTTTACTGCTTTAACTTTCTGCTTTACTGCTTTAACTTTCTGCTTTACTGCTTTAACTTTCTGCTTTACTGTTTTAACTTTCTGCTTTACTGCTTTAACTCATATGTTTTCTTTTATATTTTTTATTTTGTTTTAATACTTTTTATTTATTTTATTATTATTTTTATTTATTTTTATTATTATTTTTATTATTTTTATTATTTTATTTTTATTTTTATTATTATACTTAGTGTTATTTACTTCATGCCTATTGTTATTATTATTTAGAACACACATACACACACACACACACACACACACACACACACACACAGTCACACACAGATTTACTTACACTCACACACAGATTTACTTACACTCACACACAGATTTACTTACACTCACATACAGATTTACTTACACTCACACAGATTTACTTACACTCATACACACAGATTTACTTACACACACAGATTTACTTACACACACACAGATTTACTAACACACACACAGATTTACTTACACTCACACACAGACTTACTTACACACACACACACACACACACACACGCACTCACTTACACATATAACGTATAATTTATTAAAACATTTTATGTTTTAATTAAACACGTACATTTATATTACTCATTCAAATATAACTAAAATTATTTCAAAGTTTCTTAAAACTTCTATAATAAATCAATCATTATCTTTGAACAAAGAATTTATTATTAACTGTTAAAACTTTTTGTTTATAAATTTTATAACTATCAAGTTTTAAAATAACTTTTACTAAAATTTTATGAAATTTTATTAAAAACATATATTTTACGTACCTTAAAGCAATAAATCAGTAAATCAGTAAGGTCAGCCCCTAGCACCCCTCTACACCAAGCTATGCCACGTTTTGTTCTATTGACTTACTGCTTTACATCATCTTTAGCCATGTAATAAGTATAAAAAGAACAAAATAAGTTCTTCTCTGCTAACATAACATGTATTTTATTAAAATCTTTCTAAGTTCTTATTTAAAAATAACAATTATTCCCTTACATTTATATTATTCGCTCGATGTTAACTAAAAATATTTCAAAGTTTTTTAAATAATTCGGATTTTCTTTATTATTATTATTATTATTATTATTATTATTATTATTATTATTATCTATGTACATTGACAATCCATCACGAGAAAACACAACAACCCGCACTTCTTACAGATACGAAACTGACCTCTCTCTGTAAAATATGTTGAAATAACTACTTTATGCCTAAATTTAGGATAATCCTTTTTGTAGCCCGGGGGGATTTAGACCTAATTCCAGGTCAAAATATATTTCAAACTGACCTTTTTCTGTAAAATGTGGTGCAATAACTATGTTAGGCCTAAATTTAGGCCTAAATTTAGGATAAGCCTTTTTGTATCCCAGGCTGATTTAAGCCTAATACCAGGTCAAAAGGTAATTCCAGTATAGACAAGAATCGAGAATCAATGTTATTATTATTTTATAAATATATTTCAAACTGAAACATGCTGGATCGGTAAGATCCTTTAAGCAGGTAAGAAGGAAATGTTTACCTTTCTTGTGAGTGGACGGAGTAATCCTTATCTCTATATGACCTCGTATGTGATTGGTCGAGAACTATTTTATCGCTTTTTGGTTTTACGTATGTAAAAACATGTTTTTTCATATCCTGAACCTGGGTTCGTTTATTTAAACTCTTAACATACATGTAAATATTTATTTAAGAAAGTAAAAATAAGGATAATAAAAGCTTTACTATACAATTAGAAATTTAATAATCATTATCTTACAATAATTTATATATATATATATATATATATATATATATATATATATATATATATATATATATATATATATATATATATATATATATATATAAGGATAACGATATATATATATATATAAATATATATATATATATTTTATATAACTATATATATATAACATATATATATATAAAGATACAAAATTAAATATATACAACAGTGTTAAATATATTTGTAATATGATTTTATATATATAACTAATAAAGATATATATATATATATATATATTATATATATATATATATATATATATATATATATATATATATATATATATATATATATATATATATATATATATATATATATATATATATATATATACTTCTGATACCGTTGTATTAATATTATTATATAACACTTCCACATACATTTTACACATAATGTTTATGATTATTTTATATTAAAATTCTCTAAATCTTTGCACATATGCCAATCATTTATATCATTATCGATGATATAGTTTCGTATCTCAGTAATACCTTCAGTTAACACATACGTAAAAAGTTCCCGCTCAGATATCATAGTATATTTACATTCGGGGTCACCTGTATAAATACTTTCTTGCCATTGTTTTCTAAGTAGATAAATGAATTTCTGTACGTCTATAGAACTTAGGAAGCGATCGATGATGGGCGTAGGATCATCGATCAGGGTTTCTTAAATGCGTAGTATTCTTGGTATAACATGTAATGAATTACGGTTACGTAATTAGATAACACATATGTCTTCTTCAGTTGCATTAACATTCGCTTACGTACCTCTAACATATATTTCATCTGCGTTAGGCCTGAAATGTAGAATCCAAATGATGTAGGTTCAAATACTGCTGTTTCATTATTTCTCTCCCATAATCTAACTTCCAAACTGATTATGTTTTGATGTTTATAAAATGCTAGAGTAAGTTGCTTATCGCTGGTTTCTTCGCACAGGCTAATAACTGTTTCGGTCCAGTTTAAAACTGAGCTTGGTTTAAAGTATTCTGTAAGCCACTCTTCAGTGTGATTACATATACAAAGTAATTCATCTGGACTCATGAAAATACGCTTTGTATTATAACACGGTGATTGGGTAGCACACTTGAAAAATTCAAATCCATCGGTTTTCTTTTATATAAGAATGAAACCCTACTTCCTGGGATCTTGATTTCCCACTGGACAATGTCTTGTATTGAGGTATACCTGTTAAGGTGAATCATGATATACACTTAGTGAAAATAGAGCACTTTTATTACAAATCAGAGAGCTTGTGCACCGCTTAACAGCTAAAACGAGTATGATTTTAAAATGAGTTTGGGTCTAAAACACGCATCCTCAAATATAATTTTCATCCAATCACAGGTAAGGCTCAGGATATTATGAAAAACATGTTTTTACATACCTAAAACCAAAAAGCGATAAAATAATTCTCGATCATATGAGGTCATATAGAGATAAGGATTACTCCGTCCACACTCATAAGAAAGGTAAACATTTCCTTCTTACCTGCTTAAAAGATCTTCCGATCCAGCATGTTTCAGTTTGAAATATATTTATAAAATAATAATAACATTGATTCTCGATTCTTGTCTATACTGGAATTACCTTTTGACCTGGTATTAGATAAATCGCCCGTCTACACAAAGGCTTATCCTAAATTTAGGCCTAAATTTAGGCCTAACGTAGTTATTGCACCACATTTACAGAAAAAGGTCAGTTTGAAATATATTTTGACCTGGGATTAGGCCTAAATCGCCATACAAAAAGGCTTATCGTAAATTTAGGCCTAAAGTAGTTATTTCAACACATTTTACAGAGAGAGGTCAGTTTCGTATCTGTAGGAGTGCGGGTTGTTGTGTTTTCTCGTGATGGATTGTCAATGTACATAGATAATAATAATAATAATAATAATAATAATAATAATAATAATAATAATAATAATAATAATAATAATAATAATAAAGAAAATCCGAATTATTTAAAAACTTTGAAATATTTTTAGTTAACATCGACAGCGAATAATATAAATGTAAGTGAATAATTGTTATTTTTAAATAAGAACTTAGAAAGATTATAATAAAATACATGTTATGTTGGAGCTTATTTTGTTCTTTTTATACTTATTACATGGCTAAAGATGATGTAAAGCAGTAAGTCAATAGAACAAAACGTGGCATAGCTTGGTGTAGAGGGGTGCTAGGGGCTGACCTTACTGATTTACTGATTTATTGCTTTAAGGTACGTAAAATATATGTTTTTAATAAAATTTCATAAAATTTTAGTAAAAGTTATTTTAAAACTTGATAGTTATAAAATTTATAAACAAAAAGTATTAACAGTTAATAATAAATTCTTTGTTCAAAGATAATGATTGATTTATTATAGAAGTTTTAAGAAACTTTGAAATAATTTTAGTTATATTTGAATGAGTAATATAAATGTACGTGTTTAATTAAAACATAAAATGTTTTAATAAATTATCCGTTATATGTGTAAGTGAGTGTGCGTGTGTGCGTGTGTGTGTGTGTGTGTGTGTGTGTAAGTAAATCTGTGTGTGAGTGTAAGTAAATCTGTGTGTGTGTAAGTAAATCTGTGTGTGTGTAAGTAAATCTGTGTGTGTAAGTAAATCTGTGTGTGTGAGTGTAAGTAAATCTGTGTGAGTGTAAGTAAATCTGTGTGTGAGTGTAAGTAAATCTGTGTGAGTGTAAGTAAATCTGCGTGTGTAAGTAAATCTGTGTGTGAGTGTGTGTGTGTGTGTGTGTGTGTGTGTGTATGTGTGTTCTAAATAATAATAACAATAGGCATGAAGTAAATAACACTAAGTATAATAATAAAAATAAAAATAAAATAATAAAAATAATAAAAATAATAATAATAAATAAAAATAATAATAAAATAAATAAAAAGTATTAAAACAAAATAAAAAAACATAATGTTAATAAATATATGAGTTAAAGCAGTAAAACATATGAGTTAAAGCAGTAAAGCAGAAAGTTAAAACAGTAAAGCAGAAAGTTAAAGCAGTAAAGCAGAAAGCAGAAAGTTAAAGCAGTAAAGCAGAAAGTTAAAGCAGTAAAGCAGTAAAACAAAAGCATACTAATCCCTTAGGTGTTAGGTAACACCTCTATTGATTTACTGATTTACTGCTTTAAGGTATGTAATGTATGTGAGTTAAAGCAGTAAAGCAGTGAGTTAAAGCAGTAAAGCAGAAAGTTAAAGCAGTAAAGCAGTAAAACAAAAGCATACTAATCCCTTAGGTGTTAGGTAACACCTCTGATTTACTGATTTACTGCTTTTCTGAAGGTATATAATGTATATGAGTTAAAGCAGTAAAACAGTGAGTTAAAGCAGTAAGCAGAAAGTTAAAAACAGTAAAAACAGTAAAACAAAAAGCATACACTAATCCCTTAGGTGTTAGGTAACACCTCTATTGATTTACTGATTACTGCTTTAAGGTATGTAATGTTAATAAATATGTGAGTTAAAGCAGTAAAACATGAGTTAAAGACAGTAAAACATGAGGATTAAAGCAGTAAAACAGGTAAACAAAGCATACTAATGCACCCCATTTGTTAGGTAACACCTCTATTGATTACTGATTTACTGCTTTAAGGTATAAATAAAGTTTATGTTTTAATAAATATTCATTACAATTGTAGTAAAACAAATGATTATATATCCAAGACCTCTGGATTTTTCTTCTTGCAACAATTTTAAAAATTTATAAATTAAAAAGTATTAAGTAAAAAGTATTAAGTAAAAAATAATGTTAATAAATATATGTGTTAAATAATAGGTCTGTAATGAGTTACAGTTTTAGGTTCGCGAAAATGTTTTTAATAAAAATGTTTAAGTATGAAATAAAAATGAATGACTCATAGTATATTTGAAAAGAAATTCTTTGAAATGTTTAAGTATGAAATAAAAATGAATGACTTATAGTATATATATTTTTCATTCGCGCGGGAATATTGCGCCTGCGGGCGCACGCGGCGGGCGGGAACGCGGAAATATTGCGCCTGCGGGCGCACGCGGCGGGCGGGAACACGGCGGGCGGGGACGCGGCGGGTCGCACCTGCGGGTGCGGGGTTGTCAGCCTTCGCGCGGAGGGCGCATGCGGCGCCCTGATGGTACGCTTATGAACTAGGGGAAGACATCAATATTATTATAATTCTTTGGTGGCCCAGGTAGAAAAGGCTAAGAAAGGGTTAAATGCTTGTATCGTACTACATCCATCAAAAGTTGAGGCAACAATGCTGAGGCATCAATGCTGAGGCATCAATGCTGAGGCATCAAAGTTGAGGCATCAAAGTATGTATGTAAGTGAAAGTGTCTGTGGTGAGTGTGAGTGTAAGTGTATATGGGTTAGTGTAAGTGTCTATGGAGAGTGTAAGTGCTTATAAGTGTCATAGTGTGTATAAGTGTCATAGTGAATGTGTGTATAAGTGTCATAGTGTATGTGTGTGTGCAAGTAATATATATATATATATATATATATATATATATATATATATATATATATATATATATATATATATATATATATATATATATATATATAAAAACTAACTTTTTCTATATATATAAATTAAATATATATATATATATATATATACTATATATAGGCGCAAGTGTTGAAAATACCTCATAGTGAGAAGCATTCTAATGACTTGTAATATACATAATCAGATCCTCATACCTTATAACCTAGGGGTAGATACTCATTGGGGCTATTCGGGGCTCAGGGAAGGCTAGAAGGCTTGAAAAAGGTGGCACTCAGTTGGCACTATGTGGCACTCACTTGGCACTCATTGGCTCACTTGGCACTCATTGGCACTCACTTGGCACTCATCTGGCACTCACCTGGCACTCATAGAATACTCATAGAACACTAATAGAACATCACTAGATACTCCTTACGGTGATTGGGAGCCATCAAAGTTGAACCATCAATAAATCTGAGTCATCAAAGCTGAACCAACAATATAGGCACCATCAAAGATGACACCATCAAAGTTGACCCATAAAAAGGTGAGGCATCAAAGTTGGGCCATCAACAAAGGAGTTGAACATCAGCAGGGCATTAAGTTGAGTTTTTAAGTTGGGGCATCAGTTGAGGCATCAAAGCTGAGACATCAAAATTGTACCGTAGAATACAAGGGTTGACCGAAAAATTTGGGTTCTCAAATTTTAGTGGAAAACCAAAGGGTTGGTCGAAAAATTAGGTCTGCCGAAAGTAGGGATGGCCAAAAATTAGGGTGGGTCAAAATTGACCCATGGAAAAGGATTGGTCGTGTGTTTGTACGATGTGTATAAATTAGCAATGTAAGGGTACTGCAGTATCTATGGGGTGAGTGTGTGTGTCATAGTGAATAGTATGTATAAGTGTAAGTGTAAGTGTGTGTGTGTGTGTGTGTGTGTGTGTGTGTGTGTGTGTGTGTGTGTGTGTGTGTAGGTGTTCAAGTTAGGATAGATCCATACATGCGTTCAAGTTAGGAACGAAATATGAAGGGTGGGCCACGGTGAGCAAAAAATTGGCGTGGGCCCAGTGACCATGAGGTATATGGCAAGGTCAAAGGCCGAAATATCATGGTCAAACAAGGTTAAGGCATCAAAAAAGTCCCTATAGGAAGGACAAAAAATTACCGTGGGCCAAAATTGACCCATGGTATACGGCAGGGTCAAAAGGTCAAGGACAAAAAGGTAAAGACATCAAAAAATGGGGCTAAGCCCCTAAAGGGTGTAAAGTACCGTGGGCCAAAATTGACCCATGGAAGACCAAAGGGTTGATCGAAAAAATTAGGGTGGGGTACGTACAACGGTTGCTGACGCAACCGTTTGGCGCATCCCTTCTTCGAATACCCTTCGAAGAAGGGTTGCCAAAAATTAGGTTTGCCAAAGTGGGGCTACTTAAAAATTTGGGTTCTCAAAAATTTGGGTTGCCCAAAAAGGTCAAGGTAAAAAAAAAGTCAAGGTCAAAAAAGGTCAAGGTCAGGTAAAAAGGTCAGGTGGGTCGGTCAAGGTCGTCGTGCAATCTCCCTCTGTTACTACTGACGAGCATCGGAAAAGAAAAGCAGTAGAAGAGCATGACATAAGTCGAAAAGAAAGCCCAGCCTTACCGCCCCCCTCAGTACCATGTCAGCAAGAACTCATCGCGGTCAGAAAATCACTAAAGCTTCATGGGACAGCGATGGACCCTCACTATGGTAGATCGTCAGTGTAAGGGTTCATCCCTTGGCCCATGTGGGCCACAACCATACCCCCTCACAATCCCCCGCCATTCACTCCTGTTATACACCTTTATTCTCGCCTCTGCCAAACTCACATTTCTCTCCTTCAGACATTCGTTCACCGACTCAATCCACTTTCTCTTCGGTCTCCCAGCCGGTCGGTTCCCAACACACTCGCCACTATACATCCGCTTAACCAACCGACTATCATTCATCCTTTCCACATGACCAAACCATCTCAACATACTTTCATTTATTCTCTCATTTACCCCTTTCTCCACACCACACATCTCTAATACGTTCATTCCTCATTTTATTAATTCTTCTCACACCTAGCATGCCCCTAAGATTGTCCATCTGAACACATTGAACTTTAGATCTATACTTCTTATTCCAGACCATAGTCTCACTACCATACAATAACACAGGTAACAACTGTATACCCTCATGTAAGACTCTAGCGCACTCAAGACTCAGTCCTCCCTTCACATTCACCAACGATTTAATTGCACCAGCTACCTTCCTGCCATTCACAGCTTCCTACTAACCTCTGCATCATCCGTTCCCTTCTCATCCAACATATACCCCAAAATATTTAAATTCAGACACTTGTTCCAGCTGCTAACAATTAACATAACTTCACACTGAGGACTGTCCTCACTCACAACTATAACCTTACTCTTAAACGTTTCAAACCCCTCCTTTTACACACCTGCCATCTCTCTACCAATCCTCTGAAACTCTCTTCAGATTCGCCACACAGAACCAAATCATCCGCATATAATAGGTAGGGCAGCACCCTCCACTCATCTCCATTCTCCATCATTCTAACACCATTTCCTGCCATCCCCACCTCGAATTCTTTCATAACCCCATCCATAAACTTATATTCATTTATATATATATATATATATATATATATATATATATATATATATATATACTATATATATATATATATATGTCTACTGCTGCCACAAAGACTACATGTAATGCGTCTATGCCCACCTCTGTATATATATATATGATTCGACCGTCATCGAGTGTGGACGCGGTGGAAACCAGAAGGGAGGCAAAAAAGAGAAGCAGCAGCAGGAAAACTGCCGAAGAATGTTCAAATTCTGAAAGGATTATATATTGGAGAGAGGACTGTAAATTTGTTAAGGATATTGCTAAATAATTACTTTGGGAATTGTTTTTAAAGAAGAGTGTACTTCAGAGTTTGAAATTTCAAGTCTAGCAAAGGAAAAATTTATTTTAACGAATCAAAATTTCAAAATTTTAAGTATTTATTTTTAAATTATTTTCATATAAAATCCAATATGGAGGAGCAACAATTTTTTCGACAACATTTCTTTTAATTAATTATTTGGAATGGAATGCAAAATTAAAAAAGAAAAGAAAAGAAATTTGAAACTTTAAATATTATGAAAAGTGAAGCTGCATTTCGCGAAGTCGTCGGTCGAAAAGAAAATTCATAATTCTCTTCGTCGATAGCAAGGGGCTGAAAAGCCTTTATTCATACATTTCTTTTACCTAGGTAGTGGTGGTGATAAGTTTGAAGACTTATAGGCCACCAACACCACCCCTGCAGCTAATAATATTGCCATATGTGATTTTTTTTTAAATAAAAAAAAATAAATAAAAAAAATATATATAATATATATATATATATATATATATATATATATATATATATATACATAATAATAATATATATATATATATATATATATATAACTAACATATATATAATATATATATATATATATACTATATATAAATTATATATATATATATATATATATATATATATATATATATATATATATATATATATATAGACATTGTATTTATTGCTATATATTTATTTAACAATAACAATAATAACAATAACAATAACATATATATATATATATATATATATATATACATTTATATATATGGATATAGGTCTTATAGCAAATAATATATCAATAAGTAATAGCTGCTGTAATATATAATATAACTAACAACAACAACAACTATACTTATCTTCTTCTGCTATATATATATATATATATAATGCGCAGATTTTAATAATTTATACACTTGTGTATGTTTTCTACGAAAAGACCGCCCAGGACCCCACAAAGCCTAGGGCTGTCATTGCTGCCCAGGGCCCCGCAAAGTCTAGAGCCGCCGCTGCCCTCGAGCACCTGCCGCTGCGGTACCTATAGAAAAGAGATAAAGCACCAACATCGCCCAGCAAAGATAGGGGTCAGAAGTGAAGTGGAAAGTACAGAACAGTTTATAAACCTTTTGGCCTTTGACTCCACCCTATCCAATTGCCTGGTGAGACCAGAGTCCCCCAGATATGAGAGTAGTACTCCATACAAGGGCGGATGAGGCCCTAGTATAACTGGAGCAACTGAGAAGAGGAAAAAAAGTTTCGCAGTCTAAACAAAACTCCCAGTTTCTTTGAGGCAGCCCTAGCAACCGTTGTGATGTGAGATTTCTAAGACATTTTTTTTGTTTATGTTAAGGCCAAGGATGTTTATATTTTCAAAAGGAGACGAGAGAACCGTCGAAAGAGGTAGGGAAAGTTAGCGGTGCTTTTAAGAGGAGAGAGAGCGAGAGAAGTTGGTTTTAAAGAATTGAATTTCTCAAGGGAGACAACCCCATCCGGAAATTCTATCCAGATCAGCGGGGAATAGAATCGGAAGATTAAGACGAGAGGCAATTCTAGAAGTAAAAGGGGGGAGTAGAATTGAAATGAGTTGAAGAATGAAGGGTCGAGTCATCGGCATTTGAGTGGATAGAGTTAGATGTACAGGTGAGAAGATCATTAATGAAAAGTAGGAATAAAGTAGGAGATAAGACAGAACCCTGAGGAACTCGGAATCTATTAACAGAAAAAGAAGAAGTCGCCCCATCATCAACAGCCGATATTGAGCGATTTGAAAGAAAGCTAGACATAAGTAAGCAAAGAGAAGGAGGAACTCAAAGGAGGGGAGTTTGGAGAGCAGTGACGCGTGCCTTACTCGGTCAAATGCTTTGGATTTTTCAAGCGCCACCACGCAAGTATCCCTAGTTACTAAGAGCGGAAAACCATAAATCAGTAAGATAGGAAAGTATATCGCCAGTAGACCTCGAGGGCCGAAAGCCGTACTGGCGATCGGATAGTTTACTTTTTTTTTTACAAACAATTGGAATCAGTTGTTGTGATGGAGCCCATCGATTTGGAATAAACAGAAATAAAACATAACAAATGGTTTACATTACAAATAATTGATCAACCATTGTGATCGCAGTTTATCCATTTGGAAGGTATATTTAAGTTCCTTTTCCAGCGATAAATATTCATCAATTCAAACTGGCCTACCACGTCGCCATATTGTTTGTTATATTTTTTTTTGCGTAAGCACGTCCTAAATTCGACATTTTTTATGATTATGCGCATAGTTTGACAAAAATGAATGCAAACTTAAGCATTTCTTAAGTTTCGTAAGCACAAATGCAAAAACGAAAACGAGTTTACAATACAGCAGTTTTCGTTTTTTGCATTTGTGCTGAAACGTGAAATGCTCAGTTTCATCTGTTGTCAAATATCAACGTCATAAAAATGCTGGAATTGGACGTGCTTACAAATATAAAACAAACAGTATGGTGGCGTGTGAACTTCGAGCCCAATTGATGGGCTGTTTCATTCAATAAATCAGCTTTAAATATAATTCCTTCAAATAGAAAAACTCAATCTATCCAAAGATACAACAACTTATAAGTTCATTCGAACTTCCTATTTCTGTTTATTCCAAATCGATGGGCTCCATCACAACAGCCGAACCCATTTGTTTGTAAATTTGTTTGTAAGAAATGGCAATATTTTAACAAGAAAGTCTCAGTTTTATTTGGAGGAATCGAAATATTTTCAAATTTGAATTTTATTATTTTCTAATTTTAAATTTTATAATTTTATAATTTAAACTTTTTAATATTCTTTTTTTAAATTATTTATTTTCAAATTTAAATTTTCTAATTTTCTAATTTTCAAATTTTAATTTTCTAATTTAAAAACTTTTAATTCTCTAATTTAAATTTTCTAATTTAAAATTTTTAAATTTTCAAGTTTAAATTTTCTAATTTTCAAATTTAAATTTTCTAACTTAAAATTTTTAAATGTTCAAATTTAAATTTTCTGATTTCCTAATTTTAAATTTTCCAATTTTTACATAAAGGATTGAAATAAAAAAATTATTTTTCAATAACTTTAATTTAATTTTTACAAAATTAATAAATTAATAAATTTTAAACATATAAAAAGTTAAAAAGAAGTAATTAAATAAATACTGTGGCTCAATTGGTAGAGCGACAGAGTCTCCAGGCAAGGGGCCAGGGTTAGATCCCCCGTCCAGATCCTTGGTAGCAATTACCTAGAACAGTTCCCCTCATTATTATTATTGTAAAGAAAAAATAAATATTACTTAATTAATTTTAACTATTAACTCCTTCTACATTATATATATATATATATATATATATATATAACTCTATCTCTCTTTCCTTTATATATATATATATATATATATGTATATATTATAAATTTTACATCATTTCTAATATATATATATATATATATATATATATATATATATATATATATATATATATATATTAGGGATGAAGTGACACCAAAAATTTTAACAATACCATATTTACTTTCAGGTTCGTTATTACCGATATCGATTTCACAAAATGATCTATACCGATTCTGATGTCAAAATTGCCGATAAAAAGTACCGAAACCGATACCACTATTATTATATTAAAAGTCGAGCAACAACTTCTTAAAAAATTAATTAAACTATGTGTAATAATTAATTAGATTAACAGTTAGCCATCAATAATGTCCTGTTAAAATTTCAACTTTCGCGGATGTGGATGCGGATAAGGATCCTCAACCATTTATAAAACTCTTTAATCAGATATAAAATTTAAAGCTTTAATGACAAAGGGTATTATTAATTAAACATATGAGATGCTTATCTATATAATTCTAGGCTGGTAACGATTTTGTACTTGTTAATGTCGCAAATATATAGAGAATCTCTGAAAGGAGATAGACAGGCTTTTGCGGGGTTCAGCCTTTTTCTGAGGGCAGAATGAGAGTGAAGCTTCTCATGTATTCTTCCATCATTCGCTCTCTTCAATATCTGTCCATTTATGAATAAAGAAAAACATGTTTAATTTTTAAACCTCATTAAAGATATGTTGTATTTTAAAATTTGAACTTTCACTGTATTTTTATATTATTCTTTTCATCATTTATTATATACTAGCGTCACTTAAGCATTCGCTCATGACTCTGCTAGGTGAACAAGCTTGATAACGCCGAGCAAGCTTACTAAATTTAGAACATTTTTCCTTATTTATCTTCCGCAAGTTGAGAGGATTAGCTTAATTCTCAGCTTTTTTTCATTAGAATAAAAATTTACTATCTTACCATCATTATTTTTTTCAGATTTTGAATCGTTGTATCATGCGAAAAGAAAATTCATAGTTTGTTACATTATCATGCATTTTTATTGAAGTGTTGAGTCTTCAGAGCTTGTTCCCAAAATGCTTATTTGACGACTCATTCTGTTCAGTAGTAATTTCTTTAGTCAGATTTGAAAGCTATTGAACAACATTTTCTTTTGCCATTGGCTTCTTGGCTTCATTGAAATTGAGGTGAAAAATTTGGCTTGCACAATGGGTATTAGAGAATTTGCTACAGTAAAAATTTTTTTTATTAAACTCCAACTCCCCAACCTTGTTATAATGTGAACAGGGTGCAAGTCATAAAATGTGTGCAATAGAATGTCTCGGTCTTTGCTCCTTAATATTTTTAAACTTACTTAATTGTTTAATGTCATTTATAGCCTTCATAATTATCTTCTTTATCAAAATGTTGTTTAAAAATTATTATTATTATTATATTATTATTATTATTATTATTATTATTATTATTATTATTATTATTATTATTATTATTATTATTATTATTATTATTATTATTATTATTATTAGTGGATCATGTTGATTATCAGCTTCCACCTTCATATATATACATCGATTGTATGAATTCGAACACATTTCATAAAATTGAAGTGAAAATACTTAAAATCAAATTGAAACTTTACTATTAAAACAGCTTCACACCTCTAAAAATATTTAAAAAAAAAAGTTCAAATCTTTGTAAACTAATTAAACTCATAGGCTAACCTTTGCTTATGTATAGTTAAAAAAAAAAAAAAACAAAAAAAAAAACGCTGCAATTTCTGAACATAAAACGTACTAAAATGTTGCTAGGATGTATATGCATAAATCGTTCCAGCATTTACTCCGTCAGTTTTGATTTTTTTTCAATATATTGCCAGTATATGATACTAACAATGAATTTAAGTGGTGACGGACATGCTTCAAAAATATATAGGACCTGTTTTGTTTTATGACTCCGTCAGTTTTTTTTTTTTAAATATATTGCTAGTATATGATACTAACAATGAATTTAAGTGGTAACGGACATGATTCAAAAGTTCGAAATATTTTAAATAATTATTTAACAATCACTTTTATATTAAATATTTTTTAAAAAAGTGAAATATTTTTGGATAATTACGTATATATATATATATATATATATATATATATATATATATATATTAATATATATATATATATATATAAATATATATATATATATATATATATATATATATATATATATATATATATGTATATATTCTTCTTATATATATATATATATA
The DNA here is from genome assembly GCA_015478945.1 of Trachelipus rathkii. Lineage (NCBI taxonomy): Eukaryota > Metazoa > Arthropoda > Malacostraca > Isopoda > Trachelipodidae > Trachelipus > Trachelipus rathkii. The sequence goes on along the minus strand of JABUQX010132633.1, from coordinate 26,238 downwards.
TATATATATATATATATATATATATATATATATATATATATATATATATATATATATATATATATATATATATATATATATATATATATATATATATGTTTTATGTACAGTCCTTTTATAATTTAAAACTAACGAATACCCTAGAGTAGACCGCATAGATATCAGGAGTCGGGGTCTCTAGGTGGACGACGGGGGGACTTCGTCCCCCTCTGTCCCCCATCGGCTCGAGCCCCCTAATGGAAATATATGCTTCCTTGAACCTCAACCTCAACTTACTCGCATAGTTAATTGACTAAATAAAATTGCTTAAAAAACTGAAAAGATTATTATTATTATTATTATTATTATTATTATTATTATTACTGTACTGTGACTACCAATTTGCCTAAGAAGAAACCTAACCTAACCCCTAACCTAACCTAACTAACTTAACCTAACCTAACTTAACCTAAATTAATTTTCATTAATATACCAGTTTGTGATCAGGAAACTTAGGAGGTTCAGGTTGTACGCTAGCCTTGTGAGGTGGTTGACTATATCCTCACTAGTCACAGTACAGTTTCTACAAATTTGCCATTATTATTATTATTATTATTATTATTATTATTATTATTATTATTATTATTATTATTATTATTATTATTATTATTATTATTATTATTATTATTATTATTATTATTATGTACTAAATATTTGAATTAATAAATTCATGTCTAAAAAATTTTCCTTTAACAAAGGTGGTGAGGGCAAATTAATGCATAAAAGAAATGCCTTTTCTTTACAAAACTATCACAAAATCAAATACTAACACAATATTTAGCCTAGGTTGTATAAAAGTGTATTGAAAAGGTGTCAGAAATTTAGTAAAACGTACGTATCTAGGATTTGGTCAATTCTTTTTTTTGTGTGTTTTATTTTACAGAAAAAAGTAAAAACTAAAAATTTCTCAAATAATTAGTCCTTTACTTTAACTTTCGTTTATTGTGATTTACAAAAAAGTACTTTATTTAATTTGCTATTGTTTCAGTACTAACTAATTAAGAAAAAAGTTCAATCTTTTAACCCTATGAAAGGCGTTGGTATCCATTGTGTTTCGATTTAGTGGGTTTTAAAATAAATCGGCAAGCAGCTGGAAGCTGATAATCAACAGAGCCTTAACTTGTGTGTGTGTGTATGGCCCTTTTCTGTTTTAGCCAATGGTCAGTTTTGAATTTTTTGTTTTTTTAATATATTGCTACTTTAGCCTAACAATCAATTTCAGTGGTAACGGACATGATTCAAAAAAATCGAAGTATTTTAAATAATTTTTAAAAATCACATTTTGTTAAATATTGTTTTAAAATGAAATATCTCGAAAAGTACGACACTTACAAAAAACCAATACATATTTGGAATCAACGTATAAAGCTTATTATAAAAATGAAAAACAAAACAAAAAAAAGCATTTTTTTCAAATTAAATAAAAAGTACGACACTTACCGAAAAACCAATTACATATTTGGAATCAGCGGAAAGCTTAAATAAATAATAACTAAATAAATAAAAATAAATAAATAAAAAAAAAATTTTTAGGGGCTCGAGCCGACGGGGGAGAGGAAGGACGTTTTCCATACCCCCCGTAGAGGAACAAACGTCCTATATATTTTTGAGTCATGTCCGTTACCACTGAAATTCATTTTTGGTATCATATAGTAGCAATATATTAAAAAAAACAAAAAAAATTCAAAACTGACCATTGTGTAAAACAGAAAAGGTCCATTATTATTTTTACCTGTGTGTGTTTGTGTGTGTGTGTGTGTGTGTGTGTATGTGTGTGTGTGTGTGTGTGTGTGTGTTTGTGTGTCTATGATCATCATTATAAAATAGCTTGTAGGTATAAATGAATCAACCTTATCGTTTGATAGTTAATTGTAGACAAAACATAAAAGAAATAAACATATAACATAAAATTAATGCGAAGCTACATAATGAATAAATAGTGTGTGTGTGTGTGTGTGTGTGTGTGTATTATTGTGTGTGTGTGTGTGTGTGTGTGTGTGTGTGTTATTATTGAAATTTTATATCAGCTTCTAATTTAATATGAGATTTACAAGCCTTTTCCAATTTCCTAAAGGTATCAACCGCTTCATGATTGATTTTTTTAAGGACTATTCTAGAATAAAATAGAACAACCGCTTTCTGAACTTTTAATCTAATATTTCGCCTGGCCACCTCAGGCATATCGGAGACGAGTTCAAGACTAATTTAACAATTGATGAAACAAAATAAATATTATTTAAATATAAATGTGAAGTAACAAAATAATTTTTTTATAACCAACGTAAATCTAAAATCCTTAAATTATTATAATTATTATTATTATTATTATTATTATTATTCTTATTATTATAATTATTATTATTATTATTATTATTATTATTATTATTATTATTATTATTATTATTATTATTATTATCATTGTTTTAATGGTGGTAATAGGAGTATTAAAGTAATTGTAGTTATTGAGAGATTTTTTTTACCTTAAAGATTTTGCAAAATTATCCCAACTAAGTTCCTTGGGAGCGGTGTCTTTCCTGAGTCCCCACAGGAGAGCCACTTCTTTCTTCTTCTCCTTATTGATCTTGAAGACCCCAGCGGACTCATCGAGCCACTCAATGGGACGGATTGTAAATTCTTATCCAAAATTAAAGCGATCAGGTACTCCCAAATGTAAACTCCCCTTTCTGTTATTTCAGATATTATTATTATTATTATTATTATTATTATTATTATTATTATTATTATTATTATTATTATTATTATTATTATTATTATTATTATTATTATTATTATTATTATTAATATTAATAATAATTATTATTTTTATTAATAATAATAATAATAATAATAATAATAATAATAATAATAATAATATAATAACAACAACAATAATAATAATAATAATAATAATAATAATAATAATAATAATAATAATAATAATAATAATAATAATAATAATAATAATAATAATAATAATAATAATAATAATAATAATAATAATAATAATAATAATGTGGAGTCACAGTTGAATTAGTCACCAACACGGTAACTATAAACTCCAGAGGTCACCAATAAACATGTATAATTTCAACATTGAAAACGCAAATTAAAAATATATTTTGCATTCTTTCAAGAGAAAAAATTAGTTATAAACCTTATTCGATTTACCACGTGGTAAGACCCTTCAAACGAAGGCAATAAGCGGCGATCTACCACGACCAGGCAAAGCTTAAGGTGCTGCGAGGAGAAAAAGAAGACACACGTAGGGGAGAAAGGCTTTGAAATGAATAGAACAAAAACTGAAGTCATGCCTGTTGTCAATGAGAGACGGATGTTATAGGGTTAACAGTTGAAGGAAGTTTGGTGGAGCAGTTCAGCAAGCTTAACTATTTGTGAAGTTTGATTAGCTGCTAAAAGAATAGTGAAAGATTAAGCTAATAAGAGAAGGACAGTTAAGACCATTAGCAAGCTCAATAAATTAAATAATCTGGTGATAAACATCAAAATCTTCGTAAATACACGTGAAATATTTGTTAACAGCTATGTGTCGCCGACATTGTGATATAGAAGCGGGTCTTAGACTTTAGATTAAGAAATGAATGGAGGAAGCAGACTGATGAAATGTTGTTCAAGATAAGATTGCTGAAAATTTTAACAAAACAAAGGGAATACTCGAAAGAATGAACACTTCAATGGTAATAATAAAACACAACACAAAACCAGCTCTGATTCATGACACATTATGAAAGAACAACCATTTAGAATAAGTATTTGTTATTAATGTCAGGGCCAAATGGCCAGTATAGAGAAATCTGAAAGGCATACATGATTGATTAGGGCAAAATTGTTAGAGGAAGGAACATGCTTATAGTCCAACTCTTACAAGGGTGTCTTGACTGACAGTAGTATCACTAAAAGAATAAGTAATCTGGTATACACAAGTCTTTCCCTTACATCCCTATCAGTGCGTGCCTTACCATTCTAATTCATCATCCTAAATTTTAATAACTACTTCCTTCTTATTGCAGCGGTTCTTAATCATCCACATATTATTCCTATTTATTTCCATGCCCTAACATCTTTATCAAGTTCTCTTGTTTTACTCTGAAAAATGTTTTTCATATTTGCAAAGGATTCGTTTGACCTAAATAGCTGCTCTGTCGACATTCTCATAATTATGACTTAGTAGTAGCCTTGTAGAACTGATTTTGTAATATTCTTTATTCTTGTCAACTCTATTTGTATAGCATTCTTTGCTACTTGGTCCTCGTGATACTGCGATGTTTATTACAGTACTCTTACGTTCCCTGGATTTTGGAGATGACAAATAATAAGTAGTATCAAATGGTATAAATGGGAAAATTGCTCCCTACCTGACGTGCAAATAGTCGGTGACTTCAGGACACTGCTCAGACTATCCAAGCTTTATTATAGTCCTTCAATTAATACTTACTTGCACATCGGCTTTATTACATGCTATTACTTATACTTTTTTGTCATCAAATTTTTCCAGAGCCTTTAATATTTCCAATCCAATTTCATCTTCACGATCTGATTTTCCAGTTTTCATTTTAAAGATAACTGCTTCCATTGCTTCCCTCATAAGGTTTTGTTCCTGTTACCTTTTTTACTTTGATAGCAGCTGTAATAAACTTTAAAACACTACAGTCTCTAAATAATTCCCCAAATATTAAGTTTTCTTTTTCATCTATTTTGTTTTACGTTTTTCTGAAAGTTATATGAATAACTTTTTCGTTCACCTAAGCAACGGTTGTTCACCCGTGGTTTCTTTTTGTATCATTCATGTGGAGCCAGAACAGCAGAGTTTTAGGTGGAGATGATACCGCGTAGCCGCATGATTTTGGATAGAGCTGGAGCAAAAAAATTTTTAGTGCGGATTCAAAGGTAGCACTGGGTACAAAAATATTTTCTTTTCTCTAAACTAAAAATATTTTTAAAATGGTGATGCTGAATCGGCACTTTTAAAATGATGGACTTGGAACCGGGGTTGTGGACGGGAAAAAAATTTGCTAACTCCTCAGTTCGACTTTTATATCCTTCTAACCAATTTCACCTTTCTATTTCACAACCAATCATGTTGACAATATTTTCAATCATTCGTTAGTTTTTTTAAATTTTAACCTTACCATAACGTATTACGTCACCCTCATGTCACTCCCTGTCATTCAGCTTTAATTTCTTTATAGATTTTCGTCAATATTATATTATTCACACACACACACACACACACACACACACACACACACACACACACACACACACACACACACACACGCACACACGCACACACACACACACACATATATTATATATATAATATAATATAATAATATATATATAACAATAATATATATATATATATATACTATATATATATATATATAACATATATATATATATATATATATATATCTTAGGAATAATGCTAAAATTTATATAAATAAAGATAAGACAGATAAGTGCAGATTTCCTTGCAAAGAACGTGAAATTTCATCATCTATAAAAACTTTGGCTGTATCAAATTTGATGACATTGTCACTGGAAAGAACTTCCTCATTTCCAAATCAACAAAAAATCTCTTCAGTAATAATAATAAAAAAAAGTATTAAAAATTTTGATTCAGCATAATAAATTGTTATGAGTAAATAAAATTCAGCCGATTCTCAAGTAAATCAACTATACAAGCAGATCTGTCCCTAAACATTCCAAATTTGCTATAGAGAAGAGTAGAGAAATGAAACTATAAAGAAAATAATAAAGAAAACGATAAAAAAATTTATAAACAAAGGATTACAAAAAATAAAAAAAAAAGAGAGAAAGTGTACAACATAAATATATATATATATATATATATATATATATATATATATATATATATATATATATATATATATATATATATATATATATATATATATATATATATATATATATATATAACCTCTCTTTGGTCTGTTTTTTGTTTTAGCAATCTTCTTTTGAAGGGTTTCCTGGCTAGTCGACATTCCTGCGGTTAATACATACCTTATATCTGCTTCAGCTCTAAAATTTACTCTATTATATATATAATATATATATATATATATATATATATATATATATATATATATATATATATACCTCTTATATATATATATATATATATATATATATATATATGCTGCTATATATACTAAGTAACAATGTTAGGTTTTGGGATCTACAGCGATTTCTCAAAAAAGTATTAGAGTATCAGCTTTAAACTTGGTATATGTTCTATGTATATGTTAAGCTCGATACACGCGAAATTTCAAGTTGCTAGGATGTATATAGGGGGTACCTCGAGGGTCAACGCAAATATTGCGCTTACGCCCACTGTAGCTGCTTCTGAGCGGTGGAGATTAGGCCTAAATCAGTTTCGGTTCGAGTCTGATGACGTAATCTCGTCGTAGACGAGATTACTTACCCCTGCGTCCCCCCGTAATGGGGACGCTGCCCCTCTAAAAATTAAATTGATCGTAGAAGGCTGAAATTTGGATAGTGTATAGAAGGAGAAAGGAGTCTGACGTAATCTCGTCGGAGACGAATTGCATTACCGGCTCCCTCCGTAAAGGACTGCCCCTAAATTAAATTAATCGTAAGGCTGGCTGGATAGTGTATAGAAAAATGAAGAGTCTGATGTAATCTCGTCGTAGACAGAGATTACCTTCCCGTAAGGAGGGACGCTGCCCCCTAAAAAATTAAATTGATCGTAGAAGGCTGAAATTTGGATAGTGTATTGAAGAAGGAATCTGAATCTGTAGAGTTTGAATTGACAACGGCACCGGTGCTGGCTCCGGTGCGGTGCTGTTATACTAAATATATATATATATATATATATATATATATATATATATATATATATATATATATATATATATATATATATATATATATATATATATATATATATATATCATCGTCATCAAGTACCTCCTCTCCCCAGATTGGGGTGAAGTAAGCAGCATACACCAGAAACAGAAAAGTAGTTGAAGAGCATGACGTAAGTTGAAAAGAAAGCTCCCGCCAGTACCGTCCCTTCCATATCTTTAAATGACAACTCGCAGCAGTCAGAAATAAAAATCCATCCTCGGGCTTCACGGGACTACGACGGACTCCCACTGTGGTATCTCGTCAATGTAGGATTCATCCCTTGAACCAGGTGGCCCACAACCATACCTCCTCACAAAACTCTGCCATTCATTCCTATTATGCATCTTTCTTCTCGCCCCTGCCATGCTCACATTCCTCTCCTTCAGACATTCCTTTACTGACTCAATCCACTTTCCCTTCGGTCTCCCAGCCGGTCGATTCCCAGAACATTCACCACTCCACATCCGCTAAACTAACCGACTATCATAAATCCTTTCCACATGACCAAACTATCTCAATGTACTTTCGTTTATTCTCTCATTTACTTCTTTCTTCATACCACACAACTCCCTAATGCGTTCATTCCTCATTTTATCAATACTTCTCACACCTAGCACGTCCCTAAGATTGTTCATCTGAACACATTGAACCTTAGTTCTATACCTCTTATTCCATAAGAGTTTCACTACTATACATTAACACAGGTAACAGCATACCCTCATGCAAAACCCTAGAACACTCAAAACAATGCTTTATCCACCAAGGATTTAGTTGCACCAGCCTCCTTCCTACCATTCACAACTTTCCTTCTACATTCTGCATCATCCCTTCCCTTTTCATCCAACATATATCCTAAATATTTAAACTCAGATACTTGCTCCAACTGTTTACCATCTAATATGACTTCACACCGCGGACTCTCCTCACTCACCTACTACCATAACCTTACTCTTATTTACCTTTACTTTCAAACCCCTCCTTTTACACACCCTGAAAAAACCCTCTACTGATCCTCTCAAACTCTCTTCAGATTCCCCACACAAAACCAAATAATCTGAATGCAATAAGCATGGCACCCCTCCACTCTCTTCCATTCTCCATCATTCTAACACCTTCCCCCTGTCACCCCTACCTTTAATTCTTTCATAGCCCCATCCATATAAATAACTAAGGATCCATAGCACATTTCTGCCTCACTACTCTATTAAAATTATACCACATACTTTCAACTCCATTTATTCTTAAACACGCTTCTCTATCGTTAAACATACTTTTGATTCCATTCAGAAGCCTACCACCAACACCATATATCACTAACACCTGCCACAGAGCTTCCCTTTTAATCCTGTCATCACCTGTTGCAAGTCCTTAAAACCTAAATAAAAATTTTTCCTCTTCTCTCATTTTTTCTATCAATTTTTCAATGTAAAAATTTGATCTACACATTCTCTACCACTTCTAAATTCACCTTGTGTTCGCCAATCAGTCCCTCAGTCACTCGACGTACTCTATCAACCATTTTACCAGCATATATATTCCCTATAACACTCAATAAATTAATTCTCCAATAGTTCCTACAGTTCCCCTTATTCCCTTTACTCTTATATAAGGGTACTTCTGCTCTCCTCCAATCCCTCGGAGCTATATCCTCCATAAACATTTTGTAGCACAACTTCCAAATTCATTCAATCACCATCTCGCTTCCATTCTTGATCATTTCACCAGTAATTCCATCTTACATACCTGCAAATTTACCATTCTTTAACTTTCCTACTCTACCCATTACCGCCTCCTTACTAATTACCTAATCCCCAAAATACCTATTTTTTCTTGCAACATCAAACCCACACACACACATTCACTCTTACCTCTTCATTATTGCAAATGCTATGCAGATTTTCGAAGTGTTCCCTCCACACTCTTCTCACATCCATTTCATCCGTTACGAAAGCACCATCCCTATTCACTATTCTAAGCAGATTCCCCTTACTCTTATTCTTAACCTTTTGTGCTTCCTTCCAGAAGAGCTTCTTATTGCCTTGTAAGTCCCCATTCATCCTCCTTCAAACTATTCAGTTTTCTTCTACGTATGCAACTTTTAGTCTTCCTTTTTTCCTCGTCATATAATTCCAGATACCTTTCTTTTGATGCATCATCATTGGCATTTAATACATTCAACCACTACTCTTTTTTTTACTTTTAATCGTTTGCATAACCTCTTCAATCCGCAACTCACCGTTGATATTCTTACTTCCTACTTTAGCATAATCACATACTTCTCTTGCTCTACTAACAATGGCTTCTTTCATTTGTGTCCAGATTTGTTCAGTTTCATCCTGTTCATACATTCAACTGATTTATTTGCAAGCGGTTTGGGTATACCTGGTCAATTTTGTGCCAATTAAGCAATATGACAAGAAAGTCTCAGTTTTATTTGGAGGAATCGAAATATTTTCAAATTTGAATTTTCTAATTTTCTAATTTCAAATTTTATAATTTTAAATTTTATAATTTGTTTATTTAAATATTTTAATTTTCTTCTTTAAAATTTTTTAATTTTCAAATTCATATTTTCTAATTTTATAATTTTCAAATTTAAATTTTATAACTTAAAATTTTTTAATTTTCTAATTTAAAATTTTTAAATGTTCAAATTTAAATTTTCTAATTTAAAAATTTTTAATTTTCTAATTTAAATGTTCTAATTTTCTAATTTAAAATTTTTAAATGTTCAAATTTAAATTTTCTGATTTCCTAATTTTAAATTTTCTAATTTTTACATAAAGGATTGAAATAAAAAATTTATTTTTCATTAACTTTAAATTAATTTTTACAAAATTAATATATTTTAAACATATAAAAAGTTAAAAAGAAGTAATTAAATAAATACTGTGGCTCAATTGGTAGAGCGACAGAGTCTCCAGGCAAGGGGCAAGGGGCCAGGGTTAGAGCCCTCGTCCAGACCCTTGGTAGTAATACTGTCCTATCATTCTCTCCACCTCGTCTCTTCTCCTCCCCACTCTTGCATTGAAATCTACAATATATATATATATATATATATATATATATATATATATATATATATATATATATATATATATATATATATATATATATATATATATATATATATATATATATATATATATATATAAGTGTTATAACAACTCAGCAGAAAAATCTAAAGTTTGCTGCTTTTAATATATATATATATATTAGGGATGAAGTGACACCAAAAATTTTAACAATACCATGGTAACTTTTCAGCTTGGTCGATACCGATATCGATTTCACAAAATGATCTATACCGATTCTGATGCCAAAATTGCCGATAAAAAGTACCGAAACCGATACCACTATTATTATATTAAAAGTCGAGCAACAACTTCTTAAAAAATTAATTAAACTATGTGTAATAATTAATTAGATTAACAGTTAGCCATCAATAATGTCCTGTTAAAATTTCAACTTTCGCGGATGTGGATGTGGATAAGGATCCTCAACCATTTATAAAACTCTTTAATCAGATATAAAATTTAAAGCTTTAATGACAAAGGGTATTATTAATTAAACATATGAGATGCTTATCTATATAAATCTAGGCTGGTAACGATTTTGTACTTGTTAATGTCGCAAATATATAGAGGAATCTGAAAGGAGATAGACAGGCTTTTGCGGGGTTCAGCGCTTTTTCTGAGGGCGGAATGAGAGTGCAGCTTCTCATGTATTCCATCATTCGCTCTCTTCAATATCTGTCCATTTATGAATAAAGAAAAACATGTTTAATTTTTAAAACTCATTAAAGATATGTTGTATTTTAAAATTTGAACTTTCACTGCATTTTTATATTATTCTTTTCTTCATTTATTATATACTAGAGTCACTTAAGCATTCGCTCATGACTCTGCTAGGTGAACAAGCTTGATAACATGACAACACTAGGGTAGAGGTATTTTCCTTATTTATCTTCCGCAAGTTGAGAGGATTAGCTTAATTCTCAGCTTTTTTTTCATTAGAATAAAAATTTACTATCTTACCATCATTATTTTTTCAGTTTTTGAATCGTTGTATCATGCGAAAAGAAAATTCATAGTTTGTTACAAAATTATCGTAAATTTTTTTGTTGATCTTCAGAGCTTGTTCCCAAAAGGCTTATTTGACGACTCATTCTGTTCAGTAGTAATTTCTTTAGTCAGATTTGAAAGCTATTGAACAACATTTTCTTTTGCCATTGGCTTCTTGGCTTCATTGAAATTGAGGTGAAAAATTTGGCTTGCACAATGGGTA
>JABUQX010132633.1:0-12500 GCA_015478945.1 Trachelipus rathkii | reverse complement strand
CACCCACCGTTAGTGAATGACATCATTCTTTCAAGAAAAAAAAATGTTATAGAAATTTTTAACTCGAATAAGATTTTATGATGAAAATTCGAAATATTAAATAACTTCAGATTAGCTGATGACGCACTAGTGACTATTTCTGGGGGAAAGGGAAAAAAATTATAATGTTTGTTAAATGCTTTAAATGAAACACGTAGTGGCGAAAGACATGGAAATGAATAGAACAAAAACTAAAAGTCATGCCTATGTCAAAGAGAGACGGATGTTATAGGGTTAACAGTTGAAGAAAGCTTGGTGGAGCAGTTCAGCAAACTTAACTATTTGTGAAATTTGATTATCTGTAAAAGAATATTGGAAGATGAAGCTAATAAGAGATGGACAGTTAAAGCCACTAGTGAGCTCAATAAATTCAATAATCTGGTGATAAACATCAAAATCTGAGTAAATGCACGTGAAATATTTATTAACAGCTATGTGTTGCCGACATTGTGATATAGAAGCGGGTCTTAGACTTTAGATAAAGAAATGAATGGAGGAAGCACTGATGAAATGTTGTTCTAGATAAGATTGCTGAGCATTTCGTTGAACGAAAAAGTAGCAAAAAAACAAAGGGAATAATTGAAAGAATGAACACTTCAATGGTAATAATAAAACACAGCACAAAACCAACTCTGATTCATGACACATTACGAAAGAACAACCATTTAGAATAAGTATTTGTTATTAAAGTCATCGGGCTAAACGGCCAGTACGAAGATCTTGAACGGCATACATGATTGATTAGGGTAAAATTGTTAGGGAAAAACATGCTTATAGTCAACTCTACAACAAAGCAAAGTATTCTGGCCTTTGATAGAAAGGTAGTATCACTAAAAGAATATAATTTGGACTACACCTTTCCGTACACCTCTATCAGTGTGTTACCATTCTAATTCATCATCCTAAATTTTAATAACTACTTCCTGCTTATTACAGTGGTTCTTAATCATCCACATATTATTCCTATTTATTTCCATGCCCTAACATCTTTATCAACTTCTCTTGTTTTACTCTGAAAAATGTTTTTCATATTTGCAAAGGATTCGTTTGACCTAATAGCTGCTCTGTTTACATTCTCCTAATTATGACTTAGTAATAGCCTTAGTAGGACTGATTTTGTAATATTCTTTATTCTTGTCAACTCTATTTGTATAGCATTCTTTGCTACTTGGTCCTCGTGATACTGCGATGTTTATTACAGTACTCTAACGTTCCCTGGATTTTGGAGATGACAAATAATAATTAGTATCAATTGGTATGAATGGGAAAATTGCTCCCTACGTAACGTGCAATAAATAGTCGGGAACCTCAGGACACTGCTCAAACTATCCCAGCTTTATTATAATCCTTCAATTAATACTTACTTGCACATCGGCTTTATTACATGCCATTACTTATACTTTTTTGTAATCAAATTTTTCCAGAGCCTTCAATATTTCCAATGCAATTCCATCTTCACGATCTGGTTTTCCAGTTTTCATTTTAATGATAACTGCTTCCATTGCTTCCCTCATAAGGTTTTGTTCCTGTTACCTATTTTACTAAGTAGCAGCTGTTATGAACTTTAAAACATTATGGTCTATAAATAATTCCCCAATGTACATATTCCATTCTCTTTCTCCATAATCTTTTCCTTTCTCAAATAGCAAAGTTCTCTTCTTCATCTCTATTTTTTCATACGTTTTTCTGATGATTAAATGAAAAACTTTCCGCTCACCTAAGCAACGGTTGTTCACCTGTGGTTTCTTTTTGTATCATTCTGTTTAAACTTTTACCAAGGGATGTGGGGCCAGAACAACAGAGTTTTAGGTGGAGATGGTACCGTGGATCCGCATGATTTCGGATAATCACTATATATATATAATATAAATTATATATATATTATATATATATATAAAGTTATATAGTATATTATATACCATATATATTATATATACTATATTATATATATATAATATATAATATATATATATATATATATATAATAATATTGTATATATATATATATATATTATATATATATGAATGGGTGTGTGAGTGTGTGTTGTGTCGTGTGTGTGTGTGTTGTGTGGTAAATAAAGAGAAACTACCGAAAACGCAATGTAAAAACAGGTTCTTTTCATTCGCAAGTAAAATGAAAATTACAAAAATGGATAAAAAAAAACAAATTCTCGCTTAAGTCTGAGGCTGCCAGGGCGAAGTAGGAGTAATCACAGGCCAGGAGAAGTACGTACAATGCCAGCGATTAGATTGGTTGCTTCAGGCGTTATTACTTTAATTAATCATCAAATAATTTAATATTTTTATTAAAAATTAATAAAAATATGGTACCTCCCATGAAACATGTGATTACAAGATTAATTGAAATATGTTTTCAGAATTTTGTATGTAGGCTATCGTAGTTTTTAGATACAAGTGTCCCCTAATCTGAAGGAATCTGGCCAAAATTGATGTACTATATATCATATATATATTATATATATATATTATATTATATATATAAAGTATATATCTATATATTTATATAATATATATATAAAATTATATATATATATATATATATATATATATATATATATATATATTTATATATATATATTTAATCATAGACATTTTGAATATTATATCTATAAATAAATATTATATCATTTGATTGATTATATATATCTTAAATATAACTCTAAATTTATAAAAATAAACTGTCTCATAATATATAATATATATATATATATTATCGTTTCACTGTATTTGTTTATATCAATGGAAATGAGATGGTTTGTGAAAAAGAGATATGGTCATTAGATAGATTGTAGCTAGAGCGTTATTATTTGAGTTTGAGCGTCATACACATCTAAAGTCGTGTTTGAAAAATAGAGTATGTTAAAGGGATATAAATTCATGTAAATTTTTTTTTTTTAAAAATTATGTATTTTATTTATTTATTTATTTTATTTATTTTATTTATTTATTTTAGTATATTTATTTATCCCTTTCGATTTTTACTTAATTGGCAGAAATCCTTTAGGGGTGCTCTGTCGGAAAAAGTATATCAATTAGTTTCCATTAATTAAAATATTACAATTTGATACTTCTATAATTAGATATATAGTATTATATATATATATAAATATATATATATATAATACTATATATAATATATATATATAGATATATATATATATAATATATATATAGATATATATATATATTAATATATATATATATATATATATATATGATATATATATAGATATTTATAAATATATATATATATATATATATACATAGTATATATATATAATATATATTATATATATATAATATATATGATTATATATATATATATATAGTATACTTGATATTTGATATTATATGCATAGTATGTATTCCAAGGGTCAGCCATTTTAGATTGAAATTTATGTAGGAAATTTGTGAAATCTGTTTTAAATTGATTTATTTGTCTTCCGTTATTGAACATACTATAGTTCCTATTATGAGACGAGGCTCTAGGCTCGGCGCCATATTGGATTTACCTGGACCGAAATATGTTTTTTTTTCGCAAAAAATCACGTCTAAATATTAAATTCTATCGATAATTAATAAAATTTCTATCCGATTGAATATATTAATTATTCAAATTAACGTTCTCTATAAACAAGGTTCTATAAACAATTTTCGTAGAATAAATACTTTCAGAGTTATACGCGCCACAAGCATTTAATGTTTACCAAACTGCATGCCAAAAATTAGTTTCTGTCATAGATTTCGTAAATGTTAGTAAGAGTTAAACAATATGGATATATTTTCATAATATATATATTATATATTTATATTATACATATATATAATAACTATATATAATTATATATATATATATATAATATATATATATTAAATATATATATATATATCATACTAATATATAATATACCTATATATATACGTATAGAATATTATATATAAGAAGTCTCAATTTTAAGTAGAGTACCATATATAAAAATTTACATTAGTCTAGAGCATTATTTTTAGCACTTTATATGGTTTTTGCTGTGATATTGTCATTTATCTAAATAATCTTTAAAGAAGAAATTTTTTAAAAAGAACTCAAAAAATCTTCAAGAGGATAAAAAAATTTATACATTGTTCTTTTAGAAAGCACAAGGTTTAAGACCTCTTAATTATCAGGCAAATCCTCATTTCTCTTTGCACAAAATCCTCTTTTGTCTAATTGGAGTGAATCTTATCTGCCATACTTTAAGAGTGAAAGCGCAATTTGACGTTCGTGGATTGGCAGAGGAGTACTTCAGGCGAGAACATGATTTTACGCATAGGAGCCGATAATTATATATACTATAATCTATGAATATACTATAACCCTTACAGTACCCTAACTATATAAATAGTATATATATATATTATATATATATATATTATATATTAATATATACTATTATAGTTATAATCATTATCCATACATTATATATACTATATATAAATAGATATATATATATTATATAATATATCAGGGCGTATATAATAGGGTAGGCCCGGGGTAGGTAGCTCCACCCAAGAGTATTTGTATCCTTAGGTTTTAAAGTAACTCTGGAAAAAATTAAATTTTAAAGTAGCTTATTTAAATTATTGAAAATAATTTATATAAAAAGGTTAAAAAAAGAAAATTTTTTCATAAAATTAATTATAAAAGATAAGCACAATCAACCCACAAATTAGCTTAGCCCAATATCCAACCTATTAGCCTATCAATACAATAATGAACTGTTCATTTAGAAGCTATTCTCGTCGCTACTTCTTATACATAGAAGTAAAAATGCTTTACACTGGCGGGCGGGTACGATTCTAAGTAGGACCAGGTGCTATTTGTTACTGTCAAACTATATTATAAGAGGAGCGGAGTCTAGTATCATGATGTCTGGACAGCCTAGCCTATTATATAATCGATAAAAATAATTCGGATATAATATATAGCGTGTACACTTTTTCGTCTCTTCCCGCCCGTAAAGTATGTATCCTGTACTCAAAAGTATGTGGTCTCGTCGCAGTTGTGTTTTTACGAATACTCTTTTGAGTTATTAAAATGTGGTCTGATTGTTTCTTGATATTGACTAGCATATAATTTTTAAAACTTTATTTAAGTGGTATTTAGGATTAATATTACATAAAATTAAATGAAATAAATGCATAATGGAAGAAGTGTAGATTTTAATCTATAAAGAAAAAACGGCCTTTAAAAAACTACATCTTATAAAAACGACAGCTCTATTGGTTAAAAAAATGATAGGCCTAAGAAATTACTCAATTCGAATGTGATTTAATAATAAGTATTGGTTAAATTTAATGTAAACAAGCTTTTCATACATAATAAATAGCGTACGTAGAGTGAGAGTATTAAAAATGTGTTCGATTGTTATTATATCGTTAATCATTAAATATATATTAATCATATATATAATATAGATATATATATATATAATATACTATACTTGTTAGATGATAATATATATTATATAGTATATATAAATATAATATTATATATATACTAATATATATAACGTATATATATATATATATATATATTATATACTATATATATATATATATAAAACTCTGCCCTACCCAAGTGACTATTCTCTTTCCAGGTGACGCCAACTGAATATTCCTAGTAATAAGCCACTAATATATAATACTATATATAGTTATATATATATATATATATATATATATATATATATTATATATATATAATATATAATAGTCTATATATTATAATGCGGACAGACGGTAAGCTGCGTTCCCCGTTCATTTTAAGACTCTATCACTATACTTTATATATATTTGATGAATAAATGATGGTAATTTGTTTCATTATGCAGTGCGAAATATTGGTGATAAAAAGTTGCTTGCTGGGTGTGCTTCTCGGACTAAATAATAAATAAATATATATATTGTTAGTATATTAGCTATATAATATATATATATTATACTATATATAATATATATATTATAATTATATTTTTTTTTTTTTTTTTTTTTTTTTTTTCGTTATTTTTTTTTTTTGTTTATTTTTTATATACTATATATATATATATATATTATATATATATATAGATATATTATATTATATTATATATATATATATATATATATATTATAATACTATATATATATATATAATATATATATATATATTATCTATATATATTATATATATTATATATTACTATATATATACTAACTATAGTATATATATTTAGGTTTATAATATATATATTATCGCTTATATATATACTATATATATTATATTGATATAAATATAAACTGAACTAGTTATATAAATATATATATAGTGTATATATATATATATATATCAGCGGCGACTCTAGTAACTTTTTTTACTACTCGTTTTTCTCTCTCTCTCTCTCTTCTCTCTCTCGCTTCTCTCCTCTGCTCTTCGTTTCTCTCCTCCTCGTCTCTCTCTCGTCTCTCTCTCTCTCTCTCTCTCGTCGTCTCTCATCTCCTCTCTCTCTCTCTCTCTCTCGTAGAATTCCTAAATCCTAGATGGACAACCTAACGAATATCACCGCAATTTAAACACCTATATATACAACTTGTCATCACGCCCCTGCATTGTTACTCATCTCGACTCAAAATTCATTGGGTTGCCTGATCGCAAATCCCCCTTTTGCGTCTTTACATAGCGTTTAATCCGCATCGAAACTAGATATGGCTGCCTGCAGGTATCATTGTCAAGCCTGCCACAACGCTATCTACAAACCTGTTAAAATCCTATCCAAACGAAGCCGGTCCGTATCTCCACCTGAACCTTCCGATCATTCCCCCACGGGGGCGAGCATTGAAGTTGAATCCAATTGTGATTCCTCCTCTCTTCGAAGAGGCAAACATCATGGGTACAATTATCTTTCGTTTTCAAACGCCAAAACCGCGGTACTGCTTCTGACACCGACTTTCTGCAGGAGATACCTTTAGAATTCTTCTAGATTACTGGCACTTTGCAACACAGTTCATAACATCCTTAATTTCCTTAACAGCCCTTTGCGAAAGGTGCTGCCTTTCTCTTACGACGAAGGGTACCCACGACCTTAGCTATTCCCCGCTCCCACCAATTGCTTGGCTCTGACCTCTCTCTCCATCTCAATCTAGCCACTCTGCTGCCTTGTTAAAAGCATCATTCTTTCTGTAGTTCACGATAATTTACTCCAGTGTTTTGACGGCTCTAAAACAGGGGACCAGTGTGAGCGCGTCTGCTGTCTTTCCTGAGACCGCACATCTCCCAATGTTTACCTCTCCCCTTATGCTTCAATTTTTGCTGCAGAATTAATAGCTATAATGATTGTCGCCCTTTCTCGAAATCTAATCCTTAACCAAGATGCACTCTATGTTCATTTATTCAAAATCTCGCTTAGCGCGCCACAACGGCTTTTTAAACCCCTGCTATCCAAAAATCGCAATGGTATCAGCTGTACAACAACTATTCTTCAGGCTGCTCCACTCTCCCGTAAGAAAATATAAAATTATTTTATGTTGGACCCCTCGCAGCTAGGGGTAAACTGGACGAATGAAATAGCATGACAGAGATACCAATAATGTCCTAATCCTTTCGCGAGTAGCGGCAGCACGATTCCCAGGGTGCCTCCCGATAACCATTCACGAAGGCCGCCCTTCCAGTCAACCAATACTATCATCCCGGATACGTTATACACATTGTCCTGCTCTCCGACATAGGCCCTGCTCACATCAAGTGCCCATACGGTGCGTCGTGCTAGTTCTACCGTCTCTATGCTTAATAGACACACTAGTCTATGCTGATCTATCGATGCGAGTCAACGCACCTCTATGCCTCATGACTCCGAGGCGCTGACACTGTCGGTTACGAGAGAATATCTCCAACCTCACATCTAGAATCACATATCAGTACGACATCACGATGTATGAAGATCTCGAATGTGATCCGTCACACACATACTGGCACACCGTCTAAACACAGACTCTCAAAGCTGTACACGCCACAGAGCGCACGCGACGCCAGTAGAGTGCCAATACGGTAAGCGTAGACGACGTTACGAACTCTATTTCGCCACGCCTCCGTATTAGGCCACACCAATATCACTCACAGTAATATATTCCACGGGACCCTCCTCCCATCTTTGAAAATTTTGTCGTGCCCACATCCCGCGGCCATAAAGCTCTCCTGTTACGAAAGACAGCTCCGCCTCGAATCATATCTTCAGTGATTTTCATCTGGACGCCTATTTGATGATGTTTCGTCATGTTTTCCTACTTATACGGTTACATAACACCTAAAAGATCTTATCCCATATGCTTATCGAATCCCACGTCAGTAGTAAAACTTCTTATTTTTCTATGTATCTTCCTCAAGAATGAAATATCGTCTTTTATAACATTGATTTTGTATCTTCCATACTCATTAGGCGACCTATTAATAATGCAAGGATAAATTTTATTAGTTTTTCATTTTATTCTTGACTGACTGAATATTTCATTCGAATATTCAAATCTTCCTTGAAATTATCAAACATAGTATGATGACACGGGACTCACCGGCCGCATGCTGTCGCTGGTTACTGCTTTTTTCAGTCCTCAGTCATCTCAAATTCGGTGACACGCTTCTTTTTCTGATGGAGTTCAGCTGTTGATTGGTTCCTGTGTGTCCAAGATTCTGAGCCAATAATTATGACTATATTCTCAGCCGCTCTAATTACGCGATCTCTATACATATACTTATATCAAGGCTATATACCATATACGATAATAGTATATATATATATACTATATATACGACTTTATATATATATAGATAATATGATTATAAATAATAATATACGTATATATATATAGTATATGAAGTATAAAAATGTTATTTATAATATATATCTCGCAGCACAGCAGGTATATATCAGTGATAGAGGTATTATATAATGACTATATTATATTAATATTCGTATATAGATATATATATATATATATATATATAATATATTATATATATAGTATATCTATAATTATATATATATAAACTATATCATATATATTAATATATATATATATATATAATATATATATATATATATATATAATCTTATACGTATAATATATATATATATATTAATATAAAATATATATACGCTTTACAATAAAATTTCTTATAAAATAAAAGACGAGAAATTTAAGCTTCTTTTCTAGATTTACAACGTCAATACTGTAACTAAGAGGATGCAAACGGCAACAATATAAACAATTTTATAAGCATAAAATATTCTATGCAACACCACAAAGATCCGCATATATTCATTGATGGCACGACAAGCCACCTCGTTCTAATTACCTCTAATTGATTTGGGAAAAATAGCATTTTTTAATCGCTGTATAATTCTTAACACTTTTTGTTTCAATTTTGACATAATATCTTTCAATATTTATTAGCGACTAGCAGCCACGAAGTATAGGGGAGTCGACCTCTGGGAATGACGGCCGACGTGTGTTAGATACGTAGTAGATTTAACCGTATACTCAATGTAAAGTATATTGTCAAACAGTTTGAACTACTCTTCATATAATATATATACGTATATATATTCTATATATACTAGCTATATACTTATTAGAATAATAACAATAAGTAAATTTCAATTTCTATTTTCTAACAACAATAAAAAATGCATATATAGTTATGTATGGTCAAAAACAATGTTGTATGGCATATTTATATCGACTCGTGCATTATCGCTACACTCTAAGGTATTCGCGCCAAGTGTCTTAAATGATACCGATCAACTGCAACAGCAAAGATCGACGCGTGTCTTACCAATCATATCTGTATATTTATATCTCATGTAGTAAGTATATAGTAGCCGCTGCAATATAATCGACCTCACTCTCCTCCATTCACACTTATACGTAGACTCACAGTTCTTGATCACTTAACATCATATACACGATACTATACTATATATGACACAGCTCCCATGAGCCAACTGTCGTAGCAGCTCGCATACTAGCATCACCGAATCTATGTTCAGATCTATCTCACTCACTTGATCATTGTCGTGGCTCAATATATCAGTATATCATGCACCTCACGAGATTCGAGCCTTTGCACAACAAATTATAAAATGATATTTTTCTGCTTACACGACAAGTAACTAATGTGCTGGGTAAGCCGCTGATTAATTTACCAAATTAGTTGGTTATAAGGGAAATTCTACAAGTTTTGCATATTCCAGTGGTTTGGATCCAATTAATCCTTCGCGCGATTCACGTGGCAAGTTAAAACGGGTACCACGCCCGTAACTCGTGGGTCATATTTTTCCCACGCCTTTTTTTTTTTTATTTACCTTTTTTTTTTAATTTTTTGCCATTTTTTAAATTACGGATTATGTAATTCAGTCCTTTTAGAATTCTATATTAATTTTTTAAAAAAACTCTATTATTTTATTTTTTTTTTAAAATAAAATTGAAAAATGAGTTTTTTTTTACCAGTCTCGTGGGTCGTATTTTTCCCACACGCCCTTTTTTACTTTCTTTTTATTTTCGCCACTTTTTAGATACGAATTATGTAATTCGGTCCTTTTTATATATTCTATATATTTAAATAAAAAAAAATTATTTTGAATATTATTGTAAATAATTTTACTTCTGCAGTTTTTATTTTATATATCTAAGACTGGATACACCGATCAGAGTATAAAAATTAGATACACTGAATGACGAGCCGCCAGTATATATGTGTGAATAAGGAACATTCTTTCTTTTTAAAATATATATGTGTGACACACACCACTTATTAATATAAAATCACGATATCATGCAAAATGTCAGAATATAAATTTCAGAGAATATTTTAGTAAGGTGTCAAGTAATTATAAAGATAATCATAGTAAATCTATATATTAATACTATTATCTATGAATGTATATATCTTTTTCACTAGATATATAAACTTTATATATTTTTATTCAGTTTAAAACTTCTATTAAAAATAATCAATATAAATTTTTGAATAAAGAAAAGTCTACTCAACTATGGCTATTGCTTTGTATAAAAAAAAGTCATTACTAATATAATGGGTACTTTCTCTCCCTCTGTGAGTCTCTAATGTAGAATTTTACAATACTTTAATGATTCGTAAGCAAAAAGGTTGATAGGTAAAATCAGTACTGAAACGTTCCGGTTCCGAATAATTCGCAAAATAGATATCATAAGTAACTGTATTTCTTACTTGCATCTTTGGCATCGTTAATCTGCTTAAAACGGGGAAAATTGCATCGTATATATATATATAATATTATATATATATAATATTTAGGGTAGTGTGGAGCTATGTTAATAGTATATATTATCGGCTCTCATTGCATACTCGGCACAAAAAATGACATACTACAGTACTAAATTGCTTGTAGTGAAATTTATAGTGCTACGCACGTATGCACCGAGGAGCGAACGCATTCCCTACTTAAGAAAAAAACGTCAAGACTTTCTTGACGATATTTATCTTTTCTCCTGAAGAAATGATGAACAAAGTTTACTCCCTCTTGTTGTCTTTGGAGGACCTTCCTGTGCACGCCATTCTGCCAGTGGTGGTACTTGAATCTCGGGGTATCACTTTGTAATGAGGTGTTTTAGATTAATACTGATGTTTATAGTTTTAAATTGGCTCGCTGCATGTGGCTGAATGAGTTCTTTCGCTAGGGATTCATAAAAATTCATTCTCACCCCATGCTTCTTTTCCATGAGTCCAAAGTTCTCTGGTCTTTCTGGCAAAAAATTAAGAATGTATTCAGCACAAATGTCTATTATGCTGTAGAACCAAGACAATGGCCAACGTCTGCTCGCCCTTTTACAGGAGACCCGTCTGACCATCTGGTCGTCGGTGTTGACCGCACCCATCGTCGAATTGTAAAATTCAATAACCGGGTTTTTTCAATTTATTTTCTTTTCCTTTATATTCATTGATTCTAAATTTCGAATGCGTAGTGGACAGAAGAATAACATTTCTAGAGGGTCTCAATTTTGTGATATAAGACGTTAAGACGATAGGAACATTTTCACCTGATACTGGCTTCTTCGACGCTGCGAAGATAGTGGAATGTAACCCCGATCTTTAACTACTTTTAGCGCTTGAGGCAGATGAAGTCTGGAGTTATTTATAGTGCCAACTAACGTAATTTTATTCTTATACAATTCAGTAGCTAAAGGTACAGATGTATAGTAACGATCGGTGGTTACATTTCGGTTAGTCTCGAAATATGGTGTGAGTAAATCCATGACTATCTCCTGTGGCTTCTTTGAGGGAGTGTTCCCTATGGGCCCACCATACGGCGCTATATGGAGGATCAGTTTTGTCTCTGCATCCGACAACATTCTTAGTAGCAAACCGTATTTGCCTGGTTTTGATTTTATGTATA
>JABUQX010132632.1:0-57365 GCA_015478945.1 Trachelipus rathkii | reverse complement strand
CATGAAGGATCATTAGATAAGGCTCTAATCGCCAGAGATATGATTCAAGATGAAAGTTTAGATGTTCTCTTGCGTATTGGCATTGCTATTGATTCCTGTCTAATAAATGATATTCGTATATTGTGGGATGAGTTGACTGAAGATAAGAAAAAGTGGATACGTCAAGGAAATTTCATCAAAAATTGCATGTTTAGTGATCACCGCTGGGTAAAAAATCAATGTAAAACAATTCTTCATTTTGCTATTGATAGTGATGAGTACGATAACGATATTACTCATATGTGCAGCTATGCTTTCTTGTATTATAAGGACGTTGCCTTCAAAAATTGCTGAGAATGGTTAAGTTTGTCAATGAAAAAAAATGTTTCAAATGATTTTGTAGTTTTTTGGTATTATATATTTTTTAGCTACAGCAATATTCAGCCTGATGATGCAATTTTATTAAGAAAACCATCCCTGGAAATTCTTAGATTTTTGATATATAATATGAACGAAGAATTATTACTAAAGCTAATCTTAAAAGAATTTCTAGAGGAAAAATACCTTTCAGTGCTTAAAAATCTTTTACTTTGGCCGTATCAAGATGTATTTATGAAAACGCTAAATCTTGTTTGGGAGAAAATAACCCATATTGAATTTTATGAGTTGCTTCACTCCTTAGTTGATATGATTGAAGATGATGACCTTTCACATACTTATAATTATAGATCCATTTTGAAAGAGGTTTGGTGTCTTGCTCCTTCTGAATATAGGAAATATGTCAGTTCTATGGAGACGGAAAACATTCGTCCATCATATACTACACCACAATACTCTGCTTTTAAAAGGGAAAGTCAGATATTCATGCACCATTATAAATTGAAACTAGGATCCCCGCTTGTCTTTCTAATATCAAGGTTATTTTGTCTTAAAATATTTACGAAAAATGATGTACTATTCGTGGAACTGATTGCATCGGATGTCACAGCAGATGCGAAGCAGAAAATTGTCAGTACACAAGGAGATGATATTTGTCAAAACGCCCTAATAACCGGGAATCTCTGGAGAGCTGATTTCTTTATGGAGTGCTTTGTAGGAAAGGATTTGATTAGGGAATATAAACAGGGCTTTTTTACAAGGAGGAGTAAATACATATCAGATTTATTACTTTCATCGGGGAAAAATAGTTTACTTAATGTCATTACAAATTGGGCATCAGATATTCAAATTTTAACTAAATCTTAGATTTAAAATTTGAAAATA
Source organism: Trachelipus rathkii (assembly GCA_015478945.1). Classification (NCBI taxonomy): domain Eukaryota; kingdom Metazoa; phylum Arthropoda; class Malacostraca; order Isopoda; family Trachelipodidae; genus Trachelipus; species Trachelipus rathkii. The sequence continues at coordinate 56,123 of JABUQX010132632.1, read as the reverse complement.
ACTAAATAAAACAAAATAAATGCAAGTAGTTTTATGTGATATAGGTAAGAATGAAAATTTTGGAAAATACCAACTTAAAAAACGTGTTAAAAATAATAATAATAATAATAATAATAATAATAATAATAATAATAATAATAATAATAATAATAATAATAATAATAATAATAATAATAATAATAAATAATAATAATAATAATAATAATAATAATAATAATAATAATAATAATAATAATAATAATAATAATAATAATAATAATAATAATAATAATAATAATAATAATAATAATGATAATAATAATAAAAATAATTATAATAATAATAATAAATATTTTATACAAAAAGAAAGCTAATAAGCTTTTAATTATATTTTGAAAACGAAATTTCTTTTGCATATTTTTTTATTTCCTTCAATTTTTCCATGACTGATTATTGCTGATTATTTTTTTATATGATTTTATATTGCATAAGAAAGCGATTAATGTTATCTAAAATATAATTTTTAATATAATTAGGTGATAAGACACTTAATTTAGTCGCATTAATAAATATTAATTGTAATTTTATTTAAATTATACTATTTTACTATAATGCTTTCGTCTCTCTATATTCCAAAGCTTTTTGGGAATGATTTTGCTAAAATTATTTAATATATAATATATATATATATAATATATATATATATATATATATATATATATATATATATATATATATATATATATATATATATAATATATATATATATATATATATATATATATATATATATTATATATATATATATTTATATATTTATTATATATATATATATATATATATATATATATATACTATATATATATTATTATATATATATATATATATATAATATATATATAATATATATATATATATACTATATATATCATATAATATATATATATTAATATATATATATTATTATATATATATTATATATATATATTATATTATATTATTAACCTCTTCCCTGCTCACCTTATCTTCAGAGTTGCCACACTGCTTCCAGATACCCCACCGCCATTGTCAGTCTGCTCCACAGATCATCCGGGGGAGAAATTTCCCAGATCACTTTGGGTTGAATGTTAGAGTGACAGTCTAGTAAGAAATGTGACACAGTTTCCGGGACCCGGTTGCAATTTGTACAGATATTCGAAGTGGTTTGATTAAGGTTGAATCTATATTTATAGTGTTGCAAATTTGGGTGGTGGCCGCATCTTAGTTTGGCTAAGGATGACTGAATGGTTCTTGGGAGAGAGTTAAATTCAGATGCTATTTCTGGTGGATGTTCATTTAGTATGTTGTTTGGAGGTCTGTTTCTTAAATAGTTTTTGGTTAAGAGTGTGTGGATATGTTTGGTGTATGAGATGTTGTTTTGTGGTGGTGGGATGTTATTCAGAATTTGTTTGTAGAATAATGCTGGAGAGGATGGAGGTTGTTTAAGCCTGTGATAGATAGGGTTAGAGAGGGCGGTATGACATGGGTGCTGAGGTGTTTGTGTTTTGGCGAAGAATTGAGTGCCTATCATTTCTAAGTGTTTGTCTATGGGTAATATTTTTGTTTCATCATGTAGATGTTGTTGTACAGTTGTAGATGTGCATCCTGTTATAATTCTAGTTTCCCTTTAGCTCATCGTTGATCAAGAGGTAACGCTCTTGGAGTAGCATCTCAAGGGTAAGGGTTCAAACCCACTTAGAACCAGGGTTGTGGAGTCGGTTCAAAAATTTTCCGACTCCGACTCCGACTCCGACTCCGACTCCACCCTCTTCAAAATTACCGACTACACCGACTCCGACTCCAACTCCGACTCCACCCTCTACAAAATTACCGACTCCGACTCCGACTCCAACTCCGACTACACCCTTTTCAAAATTGCCGACTCCGACTCCGACTCCACTCTTCAAAACTACCGACTCCCCGACTCCGTGGACTCCGACTCCAGGTAGTAGGGGGCTAAAGAGGCGACATAAACAAACGGGGATTCGGACACGTTGGTCTTTTAGACCAACGGTATTTTGGGTGACGTCACGAAGTGACGTCACTGGAGTTGCGTGTGACGAAGTCACACGCACGACCCGATGGCCTTCACACACGCACACACAACACACACACACACACACACCACACCACACACACACACACACACCACCACACCCCACCCCCACCCACCCCACCACGAAGTGACGTCACGAGTGCACGTGTAGCGAAGCTACACGTGCGCGAGCCGATGGCTCACACACACACACACACACACACACACACACACACACACACAGTGTGCACTTATATAAATATCTTATAATATACATTAATATATTATATATATATATATATAAATATATATATATATATATATATATATATATATATATATATATATATATATATATATATATTTATATATAATATAAATATATATATATATATATATATATATATATATATTATATATATATATATATTATATATATATATATAGTATATATATATATATCGGAAGTACGAAACGAGTTGCACGTGATAGCCGAAGCTAACACGTGCCACGAGTTCGATGGCTCTTACACAATACACAGTGTTACTTATAAATATTTTTTATAAATATTACAATTAATATATATATATTATATATATATATATATTATATACTATATATATATATATATATATAATATATATATATACTATATATATATATATTATATATATATATATATATTATATAATATATATAATATATATAATATATATATAAAGATAGCTGACGTTCACCATCTACCCTATATCGACAACGTCAAGAAGTGACGTCACCGATATATATCGACCGATATAAATTACAGTACTTTTATATTTTTTATTATATTATTATATATACTACCTAATATATATATATATAATTATATATATATATATATATATAATATATATATATATATATATATATATATATATATATATATATATATATATATATATATATATATTATACATGGGCGTAGGCAGGATTTCATTTAGGGGGTAAGGGCGTGGAAACATATTATATATATATATATATATATATATATATATATATATATATATATATATATATATATATATATATATATATAATATATTATTATATATATATTATATATATATATATATATATATAATATATATATATATATATATATATATTATATATATATATATATAGTTATTATTAGTAGTAGTAGTAATGAGAAAGATAAACTTTTAAAAATTTTATATCGCCAATCGAGTTTCCAATTTTTTAAATTGGTAATGTTTCGCGCTTACCATTCATTTTATAATTATTTTAAAATAAGAAAAAAATATTCGAATATAAATAATTAAGAGAAAGCTAAATTTAAATAATTTTATTTTGCCATTGATTGCCAAATTTTAATGTTAATTTTCTATGCTTTAAATTTTAAATTTCTCATATTTTTAAATTTAGCTATCATACATACACACACACACGCACACAACACACACACACACACATACACCACACCACACACGCATACACACATATTATATATAATATATATATATATATATATATATATATATTATATATATATATATTATATATATATATATATATATATATACTATATATATATATAATATACTATATATATATATAAATATAGAGAGAGAGAGAGAGAAGAGAGGAGATATTAAGAGAAAAATTAACATAAAGTTAATATTAAAATATTTGTAATATTTTAATCTTATAGGTATTCATTTTAAAATTATATATATATATATATATATATATATATATATTATATATATATATATAATATATATAGTACTTATATATTATATATATATATATATATATATATATATATATACTGTGTGTGTGTGAAACATGCTTCAGCCCCAGTTTAATTTCCTACGACTTTTAAACACGGCATTATAGAAAAATAAAAAGTCATTAAAACCAATTTTAAAACCACGTGTTTTCAAGTATAAACAAATTTATTTTATTATCATTTTGTGAAAAGAGAGAGGCACTCCTTCGCTATATATATATATATATATATATATATATATATATATATATATATATTATATATACTCTATATATATATATATATATATATATATATATATATAAGCTATTCAAAGAATTTCTTTTCAAATATACTATGAGTCATTCATTTTACTTCATACTTAAACATTTTTTTATTAAAAACATATACATTACATACCTTAAAGCAGTAAATCAGTAAATCAATAGAGGTGTTACCTAACACCAAAGGGATTAATATGCTTTTGTTTTACTGTTTTACTGCTTTAACTCATATGTTTTACTGCTTTAACTCACATATTTATTAACATTACATACCTTAAAGCAGTAAATCAGTAAATCAATAGAGGTGTTACCTAGCACAAAGGGATTAGTATGCTTTTGTTTTACTGTTTTACTGCTTTAACTCATGTTTTACTGCTTTAACTCATATGTTTTACTGCTTTAACTCACATATTTATTAACATTACATACCTTAAAGCAGTAAATCAGTAAATCAATAGAGGTGTTACCTAACACCAAAGGGATTAGTATGCTTTTGTTTTACTGTTTTACTGCTTTAACTCATGTTTTACTGCTTTAACTCATATATTTATTAACATTATGTTTTCTTTTATATTTTTTATTTTGTTTTAATACTTTTTAACACCAAAGGGACTAGTATGCTTTTGTTTTACTGTTTTACTGCTTTAACTCATGTTTTACTGCTTTAACTCATATGTTTTACTGCTTTAACTCATGTTTTACTGCTTTAACTCATTATAAATTATTAACATTTTATATGTTTTCTTTTATATTTTTATTTGTTTTAATACTTTTATAACAAAGTTCCATACTTAACAAACACTAAAGTACTAAGCCAACAGCATACAAAACGTAACCTATTCACACTTTTTCAAGCATATCTCTAACATATCATTGTTAATTTTACATTATCACTATTGATTTACGTCGCATTTCGAGTATCATTTCGACTAAACATAACACAAAAATAAGTTTTTTATATACTAACCATCGAATATATGCTAACGTAACAAAGTTTTTACATTAATAAAGCTAACATAGCATCATTTGAACTAAGAAAATAATGTACAACGACAAACTTAACACAACTTACGCCCTAATAAACAGTTAACATTAACAAAGTTCCACACTTAACATTAGTAAAGTAACTAGCAATGCATACAAACCGTAACCTATTCATACTTTTTCCAAGCATATCTCTAACAGATATTAACGTTAATTTTACGTTGTCCCAGTAATATTAGCAAAAAAATTTATCATAACCATATCTAATTATCATACAGATCAACGAATAACTGTAAACATAACAAAGTTTTATCCAAACATAACATAAAAATAGTAAATTGTAATGGTTTACTGATTTTAAAGCAGTAAATCAGTAAATCAGTAAATCAAACCATCAACCCCTACCCACCCCTCCCACCATGACCTTCTGATCTTGATCTATTGATTCATGTCATATTTCGAGTATCATTCGACTAAACATAACACAAAAATAAGTTTTTTTTATATACTAACCATTCGAATATATGCTAACGTAACAAAGTTTTTTTACATTAATAAAGCTAACATAGCATCATATGAACTAAGAAAAATAATGTACACGGACAAACCTACACATCTTAAACATGAATAAAACAGTTAACATTAACAAAGTTCCACCAACATCAGTAAGTAAACTAGAATGCCCATTACAAACCGTAACCTATTCATAACTTTTTCCAAGCATATCTCTAACAATTAACGTTAATTTTACGTTGCCACAGTAAATATTTAGCAAAAAATTTATCATAAATCCATATCTAATTAATCATTCAGACCAACGTAATAAACTGTAAACATAACAAAGTTTTATCCAAACATACATAAAAATAGTTAAATTGCTAATGCGTTTACTGCATTTTAAAGCCAGTTAAATTCAGTAAATCAGTAAATCAAACCATCAACCCCTACCCACCCCTCCCACATGACCTTCTGCATTCTATTGATCTATTGATTCATGTTATATTTGTCGAGTATCATTTTCGACTAAACATAACACAAAAATAAGTTTTTTATATACTAAACATCGAATATTATGCTAACCTAACAAAGTTTTTTACATTAATAAAGCTAACATAACACTACCTGAACGAATATAATGTACAACTACAAACCTAACACACCATACGTATGAATAAACTACTAACATAAACAAACTTCCGCACTTAACAACAGTAAAAGGTACCTAACACTTCGTTCAAAACGTAACCTATTCCCCTTTTTTTTTCGAGCATTTCTCTAACATATCAATGTTAATTTTGCATTAACATCGTAATATTTAACAAAAATTAGCATAGCCCTGTCTAATCATCATTACTGACAACGAATATAATGCTAACGTAACGAATTTTTTACATCAACTTTAATATTTAACAAAAACTCGTCATAATCTCGTCTAAATATCATAATCCCTAACGAATAATTGCAAAGACAACAAAGTTTTAACCAAACATAAAAATAAGAATAACAAAATTTATCCTGACATAACATAAAATAAGTTCTTGAATAAAATATCATAGTAAAGCGCAATAGTTTACTGATTTAAAAGCTGTAAATCGGCAAATCAGCAAATAAACCATCCATCCCAGCAGTCCCCCACCCACCCATTCGCCTATGATATTATTGAACTATTGATCCAAGTCATATTTTCTGTATCATTTTGGATAAAACATAACATAAAAATAAAGTTCTTTATATACTGACCTACGAATATATTGCTTACGCAACAAAGTTTTTAGCATCTCAATAAAGCTAACATATCTATTCCTGAAACTAAGAATAAATAACAAATGCAAACCTAACTACCTTCGGCGATGAATATTCGTTAAAACATAACTGAAATCCCTACTTATCAAAGGTAAAGTCGCTAACAGGGGTCATACAAAACTCGATATGTTCCCACTTTTCCCACATATCAGCCAACAGGTAAAAGACGTATTATCTACAAAATCAATTAAAAAAGTTGATCAATCTATCAAAGATACCAGGCATCTTGATCTATGAATTGACACTAGCTTCATCAAAGTGTCAACTCGTATCTAAGGTATAACATCCTTTGAAACTATGAATAAACGAGACATTAGCAAAATTTCTCGGTAAACTAACATTACTCAACAAAATCTTAACTAGGCTCACGTTTCTAACACATCACTTCGTCAGTTAACACAGTAATATCTTACAAAACTCATCATTTCTCTAACAAATCAGTGTTAATTTCACACAGTCATAGTAATATTTAACATAACGTACCTATCTTATGAATAAACAGTTTTCATTAACCAAGAGTATCTAAAGCAACACATCACCTCCCGAGAGAAAACCCAAGGGGATGCGACCCTTGAAAGGGCGTGAATCCTGAGAGGGGGGATCACCCCGAAGGGGTGTAAGCGGGTTTTGGGCCTCAGCCCGAAGGGCTGAGGCCTTACCCCTCCTTCGGAGGGGTAGTGCCCGCTTACACCCCTTCGGGGTGATCCCCCCTCTCAGGATTCACACCCTTTCAAGGGGCGCATCCCATTGGGTTTTCTCTCGGGAGGTGATGTGTTGCTTTAGATACTCTTGGTTAATGAATGCTGTTTATTCATAAGATAGGTACGTTATGTTAAATATTACTATGACTGTGTGAAATTAACACTGATTTGTTAGAGAAATGATGAGTTTTGTAAGATATTACTGTGTTAACTGACGATGATGTGTTAGAAACGTGAGCCTAGGTTAAGATTTTGTTGAGTAATGTTAGGTTTGCCCGAGAATTTTGCTAATGTCTACGTTTATTCATAGTTCAAATGATGTTATACTCGAGACGAGTGACACTTTGATGAAGATAGTGTCAATTCATAGATCAAGATGCTGGTATCTTTGATAGATTGATCACTTTTTTAATTGATTTTGTTAGATAATACGTCTTTACCTGTTGCTGATATGTGGGAAAAGTGGGAACATATCGAGTATTGTATAACCTGTTAGCTACTTTACCTTTGATAAGTAGGGAATTTTCAGTATGTTAACGGAATATTCATACGCGAGGTATGTTAGGTTTGCATTTGTATATTATATTCTTAGTTCAGGATATGATATGTTAGCTTTATTGATGCTAAAACTTTGTTGCGTAAGCATATATTCGTAGGTCAGTATATAAAGAACTTATTTTTATGTTATGTTTATCCAAAATGATACTCGAAATATGACTTGGATCAATAGTTCAATAGATCATAGGCGAATGGGTGGGTGGGGGACTGCTGGGATGGATGGCTTGATTTGCTGATTTGCCGATTTACAGCTTTTAAATCAGTAAACTATTGCGCTTTACTGTGATATTTTATTCAAAGAACTTATTTTTATGTTTATGTCAGCGCATAAATGTATTTTATGTTATGTTTGGTTAAAACTTTGTTGTCTTTGCAATTATCGTTAGGGATTATGATATTTAGCAGATTTGACGAGTTTTTGCTTAAATATTACGAAGTTGGATGTTAAAAAATTCGTTACGTTATGAAGCTAATTTCGTTGTTAATATTGTGATTACGAAGCGTTATGCTAAATTTTTGTTAAATATTACGATGTTAATGTAAAATTAACATTGATATGTTAGAGAAATGCTCGAAAAAAAAGGGGAATAGGTTACGTTTTGAACGAAGTGTTAGGTACTTTACTGTTGTTAAGTGCGGAAGTTTGTTAATGTTAGTAGTTTACTCGTACGTATGGTGTGTTAGGTTTGTCGTTGCTAATTATATTCTTTAGTTTTCAGGTTATTGTTATGTTAGCTTTAATTAATGTAAAAACTTTGTTACGTTAGCATATATTCGATGGTTAGTATATAAAAAACTTATTTTTGTGTTATGTTTAGTCGAAATGATACTCGAAATATGACATGAATCAATAGATCAATAGATCAGAAGGTCATGGTGGGAGGGGTGGGTAGGGGTTGATGGTTTGATTTACTGATTTACTGATTTACTGCTTTAAAATTCAGTAAACCATTTCAAAGAACTAATTTTATGTTATGTTTGGATAAAACTTTTGTTATGTTTACAGTTAGTCGTTGGTCTGTATGATAAATTTAGACAAGTTTATGATAAATTTTTGCTAAATTTTACTGTGGCAACGTAAAATTAACGTTAATGTGTTAGAGATATGCTTGGAAAAAGTATGAATAGGTAACGTTTTGTATGCAATGCTATTACTTTACCGGTGTTAAGTGTGGAATTTTGTTAATGTTAACTGTTTATTAGGGCGTAAGTTGTGTTAGGTTTTAACTTAACACTGTTTATTTTTCTTTATTCATTATTATTTTGGTTAGCTTTATTAATGTTAAAAACTTTGTTACGTTAGCATATATTCTTATGTTAGTATATAAAAAACTTATTATTTGTGTTATGTTTAGTCGAAATGACTCGAAATATGACATGAATCAATAGGAATCAATAGAATCAGAAGGTCATCGGTGGGGAGGGGTGGGTAGGCGTTGATGGGTTGATTTACCTGATTTTCTGTTTACTGCTTTAAAATCAGTAAAAACCATTTACAATTTACCATTTTTATGTTATGATTGGATAAAACTTTGTTATGTTTACCAGTTATTCATTGAATCTGTATGAAATTAGATATGGTTATATAAATTTTTTGCTATAAATATTACTGGGACAACGTAAAAAATTAACGTTAATATGTTAGAGATATGCTTTGGAAAAAGTATGAATAGGTTTACGGTTTGTATGCATCTAGTTACTTTTACTAATGTTAAGTGGTGGAACTTTGTTAATTGTTAGACGTGTTTATTAGGGCGAAGTTGTTTGTTAAGTTGTTCGTTGTACAAAATTATTTTCTTAGTTCAAATGATGCTATGTTTGAGCTTAATTAATGTAAAAACTTTGTCTACGTTAGCATATATTCGAGGTTAGTATATAAAAACTTATTTTTGTGTTATGTTTAGTTCGAAATGATACTCGAAATGCGACGTAAATCAAAAGTGTTAATGTAAATTAACATTATTATGTTAGAGATATGCTTGAAAAAGTTGGTGAATAGGTTACGTTTTGTTGCTGTGCTAGCGTACTTTAGTGTTGTTAAGATGGAACTTTGTTATAAAAAGTATTAAAACCAAAATAAAAAATATAAAGGAAAAACATAATGTTAATAAATATATGAGTAAAGCAGTAAAACATGAGTTAAAGCAGTAAAAACATATGAGTTAAAGCAGTAAAAACCATTGAGTTAAAGCAGTTTAAAACAGTAAAACAAAAGCATAATAATCCCCTTGGTGTTAAAAAGTATTAAAACAAAATTAAAAAAATAAAAAGAAAACATAATGTTAATAAATATATGAGTTAAAGCAGTAAAACATTGAGTTAAAGCAGTAAAACAGAAAACAAAAGCATACTAATCCCTTCCGGTGTAGGTAAACACCTCTATTGATTTAACTGATTTACTTGCTTTTAAGGCTATGTTAATGTTAATAAATATGTGGAGTGTAAGCCAGTAACAAATCATATGAGTTTAAGCAGTAAAACAGTAAAACAAAAGCCTATCCCCCCTTTGTGTTAGGTAACACCTCTATTGCATTACTGATTTACTGCTTTAAGGTATGTAAAGTATATGTTTTTTAATAAAAATGTTTAAGTATGAAGCAAAAAAATAAATGACTCATAGTATATTTGAAAAGAAAATCTTTGAATAGTTTATATATACTTATTATATTATATATATATTATATATTATATATATATATATATATATATAATATATATATATATATATATATATAATATACTTAATATTATATACTATATATATATTATATATATATATATATATATATATATATATAATATATATCAGCGAAGGAGTACTTCTCTTCTTTTACACAAATGAGAATAACAAATAAATTTGTTTAAACTTGAAAACACGTGATTTTAAAATTGTTTTATGACTTTTTATTTTCTAAAATACAACGTGTTTAAGAACCTACGTTTATTAAAACATGGCTTGAAAGCATGTGTCCACACACACACATATACCTAATTAATAGAATATATATTATATATACTACTACTAACATACTATAGATATACTAATACTATATATATATATATTATATATACTATACTATAGTATCACATCACTAATATAAACTATATATCTACACTATAGATCACGTAATAACCTACGCCCATAACTTACGCTCTATTAAACCCCTATATAATCGACTACATAAATACAGCGTTCACTATCTCACATACTATCATAAAATAAATTTTTACAAACATAGAACCACTACATATTCAGACCTAAATACTTCAAAATAGCTTAAATATTAACAACTATATTATGTTACTCACCTTCTTGCCTAAATAATCATCATCATCCTCAACTCTCTAATCTCCTACCTTCTCTCTCTCACGTATATATATGAATTTCATACTATATACTATACTATATATATATATCATTATACATTACTATATCTCTATATATACTATATATATTGTTTATAATCTTCTATTTCCATACAATTTCAATTATTTTAAAAATTTCAAAGCAATGTGTTTTTGTCTGTGTGTGTATGTGTGCATGCACGCGCGTGTTTTTATGTGTTGTGTGCGTGTGTGCCTGACCTATGTATGCATAGCCTAAATAAAAATATGAGAAAAATAAAAATTTAAAGCATAGAAAATTACATTAAAAATTTGGCAACCCTAAATGGCAAAAAAAAATTATTTAAATAGCTTTTCTCTTAATTGATTTATAAAAATTCGAATAATTTTTTCTTATTTAACACCAATAATATATAAAAAATGAATTGTAAAGCGCAGAAAACATTACATTAAAAAATTCGGTAAAACTCGATGGCGATTATTAAAAATTTTTTAAATTCTATCTTTTCTTCATTACTTACTACTACATAATAATTAACTATATATATATATATATATATATATATATATATAGTATATATTAATATATATATAGATTATAATAAATATAGTATATATATATATATATACTATATATATATTATATATATATATATATATATATATATAATATATATATATATATATATATATACTATATATATATATATCGTTTCCACGCCTTAGGCATATTTATGAAGCATGCTCAACCAGCATGTACTATATATACATATATATATATATATATACTAATATAAGTACTATTTGTATTACTATTTACATATATATATATAACATATATAGCTATATAACTATTATAATATATATATATATAATATAGCTATATATATTATGTAGTCATATATAATTACATGTAATAAACAAATATAAAAGTACCTTGTATGTATAACGGCGATATATATCGGTGATACGTCACTTCTGACGTTATCATAATAGGGTAGAGGTGACGTCACTATCGTTAATTATATATATATACCTATATATATATATTATTATATATAATATTCCAATATTACTAATATATATATATATATATATATATATATATAGTATTATATATATATATACGTATATATATTATGTAATATTATAAAAATATTATATAAGCTAACACTGTGTATGTGTAGAGCCATCGGCTCGCGCACGTGTAGCTTCGCTACACGTGCACTCGTTTCCGTCATCGATATATATATATATATAAATATATATTATATATATATATATTATATATATATATATAATATACATATATATAATACTATATATAATATATATATACTTACTATATATATAATATATATATAAATATCATATATAATTATGTAATATTATAAGATATTATATAGGTGACAATGTGTGTGTGTGTGTGTTGTGAGTGTGTGTTGTGTGAACACTACTGTGTGTGTGAGCCATCGGCTCGCGCACGTGTAGCTTACGCTACACTGTGCAAACTTCGTTTGATGTGCGCAGGCTGCGCGGGTGGGGCAGCGGTGCGCGAGCGGGGTGGGGGCTGCGGGCTGGGGCGCTGTGTGAGCCCATCGGGTCGTGGGCGTGTGACTTCCGTCACACGCACTCAGTGACGTCACTTTCGTGACGTCACCAAAAATACCGTTGGTTCTAAAAGACCAACGTTGTCCGGAATTTCCGTTTTTTTATGTCGCCTCTTTAGCCCTACTCACTGACTCCGACTCCGACTCCACAATCCTGCTTAGAACCATTACAAATACACAAATAATTGTTGCGTTTATTGCAAAAATATCTTTGAATACCTAATAATGTCCGATTAAAAATTACCCAGTGTTGCCCCTGACCCGAGTGTGAGCAGGGAGGCCCGTCGGAGGTTAGGTGTCCAAGACACGCCTCACTCCTCTTGGGAAGCTAAGCTTTCAGAGGTAAAATGATGGGTTTCCTTTTAGCTCATCGTTGGTCAAGAGGTAACGCTCTTGGAGTACCATCTCAAGGGTAAGGGTTCAAACCCATTTAGGACCATTACATATATACAAATAATTGTTGCGTTTATTGCACAAATATCTTTGAATTATATATATATATATATATATATATATATATATATATATATATATATATATATATATATATATATATATATAATATAATAATATAATATATATATATATATATATATATATATATATATATATATATATGTGTGTGTGTGTGTGTGTGTGTGTAGGGGGGTGTGAGTGCCTTTCCTATTTGCTATATAATTTTTTCCAATCCAAACAGGTAAAAACGCTATTTATATCCGTATATGCTAAAAGGGAAAAATACTTAGATCAATTGAAGTAGTTTTAATTTAAAGCCATAAAAAAAGTTCAAAGAATATAACTGCCTGAAAAAATATATTTTTGTTTTTCTTTTCTTTTTCTTTTTCTTTTTCTTTTACTTTTACTTTTATTGAAAATATTTTAGATAAAGATAAACATAATAAAATTAGTACTTCAAGATGGGACCGAATACACGTTGGCTGATAGAATTAAACAATGAAGTTCTAGATGCTGACAAGTAAAGTTAACGCACTGTAGCCCTTTCAGAAGGAGCTGCTGAGACAGAATTTATTATACTTTTGCTAGTGATTGAGTTCTACTATTCACTAGCTTAGCAACAGAACGTCACAAAGGTCAAAGGGATTCTTCTTCAAGATTCAAGTTAAAATCTATCGAAGATCGCAATCGCTTTCGAATTAGCTTTACTTTTAGCATTTTTATTTTGGAAAAAGATATATGAGTGTAATATAAATAGCATTATCAAGTACTTACAACCACTGTTTTTTATGTGTTTTCAAAACATCCTACTTTTCGTCCCTTTTTCAATTCTCAATTATATATCTATCAAGAACTATATCATAGCTACGTCTTATGAGGATATATTATTGCATTATGTCGCTCTAGAATTCTATTTGTTATTAATATTCTTTTTTAAGTTAGTTAAAATCTCATTTCACTAATTATTCAATTTAGGCACTACCATGATGCCCACATTTAAGGATACTATATATCCATTCTAAAATATGCTCGGAACATCAAAAAACTGGCGGTGTTCCACAAGGCTCCGTTCTTTTCTCTTTATTATTTAAAGACTCAGAACATATTCAATTGGATAATTTACCTAATAACTAATGCATTACACAGAAATATAATGTATAGCTATGTTTTATAGTTAGAAGAACTAAAATGGTGTTTAAAACATATTAATGTCTTAGACAGATCATTTTAGCGATATCAAAAGATTAAGTTATATACTAGAGACTATTATATTTTATATAATATCTCTTACAGATAAGTCTTAATACTAGTTCAAAATTTACTAAGTTTAATTAGTCATTAGAATTAGCAGATCTCACAAGATTGCTGTTTCATCTAGCCTGTGTCAATCGTATACTTGCTACCCTTTAACAATATTCACTTATTTACACCTCGATAACTTTAAGGTTGGATCGTAATTATATGATTATATAGGAAATTTAATTAGAGCAATATCGGAGATCTTCATTTTGTAGATGAAATATGTCCTTCTGATATTTTAGTATATCTTATGCTGTACTCTCTTATGTTCTAACTTCCGTCAATTAGTGTACAATCATTGATTCTCTATCCACTATAATCACTCTTATCTTGAAATCGTATATTATTCAAGCGCTGGTGATACTTCTATCTTCACTATTCTTCTATTTATTTAACCAATTCAAATCATCTTTATTCGTATTTTAGATGATGCTATTTCAAAATTCTTGTTACTGGTCTTCTTTTGCAGTTTTTACTAGTATAGGTCACATCGCGCTTCAACTTACTGTCTTCGGTTCATGTTCTCATTGGCTTCCCTAAACGTGGCCTTTCTTTTCACACTCATTTATAATTAGGGCTTTCTTGCCCTTATCTTTTGATCAGTTGTCTCTTGTCTGTGCTTCGTATTTTTCAATGACGTGTATCAAATCATATCACTCTCTACTCACAGAATTACTCAATTAATGCTCTATATTATTTACAATACACAAGCATAATTCAAGTTTTTTGTATTGACTCAAATCTGCTTCTTTCTTCTCATGGCTATCTTCGTCGTATGACTTCAAACATAATTGATTTGGGTGAAAATACAAAGAAAATATCTTTTAAAAAGTAAGAAAGATTGCTGCATGGACGGAGGTCTTCCAATAATTTACAATAAATAATGGGAATATTACAGCTTTGATCAGTACCAATTGATCATTTAGAGTATAAAATTGTTATTATGTTTAGAGCAATTGTAAGAGTTTTTTACTATATACAACTTCCAAGCTCACGATCATGCTACTTACTTCAAGGTGATTACAACCTCTTCATACTTTTCTTTCAAATTCCAGTGCCATTATGTCGCCTTACATCGCGTTCCTCTCCTATTCGATCTACTCCTCAAGCTTCAAATCTCACTGGCCTAAATTATCTAAACTTTAAAATGTTATTGTCTGAAGGCCAAATATTTAAGATTAAAAGACTTTGCAATAGTCCATTACATTCTGGTGAGTGTTATATCTCACGTTTCTTGTTTACCTTCTACTTAAAGAGTTAACTACAAGATGTGATCAGTAAACTATATATAAGAAAAGTGATTCCAGTTTCATCAATAAAAATTCCAATTGCATGTATCATTGTAAGACTTAAGGGTCTGGATTGATAAAATTTTTAGTGATGAAAGTATTTTTGTACCCTTATTTAGTGTATTATATATTTAACTATACAAGTTAATAATTTAATATTACATTATTACTAATATATATAGTTATCATAAGTCAGTATTGTTTCTTCTAAAGGAATACTTATTTTGACTCCGAATCCTAAAAAAGGGATGAAATTTTACCAATGCTATTATCAATTACTTAACATTCAAATTATTTATATTATTATTTAATGTATGATATACCTTATATAATCTTGATAGTTTGGGAGTAATTGCTCAATAAACACTTTTATATTATTATGAATTTGTAATAATTTAAATCAATTCTTATCTTTAGGGTATAATCAACGTAATATATCAGTGACCTATACGATTATATCATTAAAAGAGATTTTCATTCTAGGTACTCAAACATACTTGGTGATATTGAACGCTCAAAACTATCCAATTTCATCAAGTATCTCATATGGCTTCAATTGCGAATTACCAAGTGAAATGGATGGCCTATGTAAATAGAATGTTATTATGTCAGAGTTGTTCATACAAATTATATTTACAAAAAATTTTAACAGTTATTTACATACTTTCCAATTAATTCTAAAAATAGATAATCTTTAAAAACACTCATACTTGTAGAGTTAATATTATGAGTGCGTCTTACTTTTTGAGCATTTACTGTGATGGGTGGATTTATTTTAAGGTAATTATTTCCAATAACTTGTAGAGTAGATAATTTAATTATATTAATAATTCAGAAACTTAAAAAAAATGTAATCTATTAATTTAAAACTATACTGCTTTAATATATAGCTATTTTACTGTTGAATTAGTTATCCTTTTACCAAGATATGTCCATACTGTTAAATCTTTTTCTATTCTTTTCCTGATCTCAACAGCATGTGCAAAAATATTATTCGCGAATCTACTCAAGTTTATGTACTCTTTATCTCACAGAATAATTGACTCTATGAAACTCTCAAATCAAGGTTTAAATTTATAAACTTATTTTATGAAAATATAAACTTAAGTGAGGTCGAGAATATGTTGTTATTCATCCATCATGAAAGAGCTTAGAGCAAAAATCGTTCAATATCCTGCATTACACAGATTCATTATCCGTAATTTACTCTATTTTATTTTCCCAGTTGAGTAGATGGGATTTCAGTATTATTATGGAGAGAGAAATATGAATAAACAGTCAAGGGATGGTCTCTATAAAAACTGTATTAGTGTTGAATAATTTACTTAGGCAAGAAGGATTAGCCATGTACTATACAGAAATATTTTAATCTTTTATTAAAATATTATTCTATTTTATTTTAATGAATATATATATCTAAATATTTTTCTTCTAAACCAAACATTTTTTTTAATTTAATTATTTATGCATTCAAACAAATTATAGTATAGAAAGAGTTGCTACCATTTTTACAAGCTCGTGTGTCAATATAATAATCATTTTATAAACACTAGTTGAATTATTATAATTATTTACTTTATTTGTCTGGGACTTAGATCATATAGTAATTAGATTTAAGAAATATTTGCTACCAATATTCTCTACTAAAGCCTTTATTTGATCAATTCAAAAACTCATTTATATATTCAATGATGTTTTACACCTATAACCATTATGGAATATAACTTCTCGCTCATTAGCAAGACCAATATCGAGTACTCAAACTTTGGCTACTCGAAACTAATTTTACCGAACTCCTCAATCTCGTCTATATTTTAATTATGGTTTATACAGTTTTTTATAATTAACTTAAAATATATTTTCGTCATAGACACTAAGTTATAGATAAATCTCTATTCAAGTCAAGAATGAGTTGAGATCTCTAAACAGGAATTTAAGATTACTGGAGAATTTATACGTTTTGATTATTATCAGAACTCCTAAGTTTAATTCTTCATAGATACCCTTCTGGTTTTATTGGCTAGAGTTCTGGAACGTATTCATATTTAGTTTTATTGGTCATTAGAAATAAATACAGGAGTGTATATTAGTTAAGTAACGGGGAGAATGGCAAACACTGTCATCACTTCTATCTATGTCATATTCATTCTATAATCACTTATAGCATTGGAAGTTATATCTATTATCACTATTATTATACTACACTCTGTCCTTCATTGGGCTCTCAAATATAACACTCAAATATAACTTTCATATCATAAGCAGTGATTTTCTCCAATCAGATGGTCAAAAGATATTGTCGTTGTAGTCACTCGCAATTTCATATGGTTGGCGTGGTACTGTCCATAATTAAAATTTAAGGAGGTGGACTGTGGGGTGCACATTTCTGAAATATGGTGCGGTGCGGAATCACAACAAAAAAATTTCCTATATAGTGTGATGAGGTCGATGAGGATTGTCACCTCTCTTGCTTCTTCGATGAAGGTATGCGGGTGGCTCGATTGCACTGTGCGGTGCGTGCGTGCGGTGGGCGGTGCGATAATTACGCAATATGTTAGACGTGGCACATTTCACAACTCCTACAGTATATCATCTCCTAAGGATATGACAAAGTATATATTCCACTCTATACTCATAAACTCTCATACTAGATATTTCTCATTCTCGAGCTATAATTTCACTTATACTATAGAACGACTACTTAGAGCCAGTGCCTAATTGTGTACTGTCAAGTTGATACATAAGTGTGAGAACCTATATCAACAAGGAATATTATTATTCCATTATTAATAGTGCCATACGCAGCGGAGATGGTGTAGATATCGTGTATACTGTGGTAGCAACGGAGCGGACCGACCTCGGTTGTTCACTCTTAAATATTGACAGAGTTCATGATAAGCGCGTAGTATACATATTAACACATCCACTCCTATGCCCCCGACTTCACTTATCTAAATCTATATTATGATTTCATAAAATTTATTATTTTTAACATGATTTTAGTGATTATATTTGTTTATACTTTTGTTTTGAATTTTCTATAATTGTCTATAATAGAGTTTTATCAACTTTAAGAGGTTTTTAAAGAAGTATTTGGTTCTATTGTATTAGTTAAATTTCAATATATTACATTAATATTCAACCTTCATAAATCTAATTTTATTGCGTTTAATATAATATTTACATAATTAACAATATAAGTATGTTAAATAATCTGGGAATGTCTATAAATTGGTTTATTATTATAGCTCAAATCTCTTACATTATTATCAATCTATTTTATTATTATCATCATACTTCTATTTCTGACACAGCAGTAAATGGTTACTACTAACGTACTACTATAACTTTAATTTGACCAGATTCTCTTAATTTATTAATCTATACTTGATCCAATTGATACTCTCACTATCTTAATAAAAAAAAAATAAATCTAAGCAATAACACAACTTGAATAAACATAAAATTCTTTTTGGTATATAACAGATACTCTATTTTTTTGATTTAATTAACACAGACTTATTTTTATTGTATTGGATAGAATTAATTTACAGCCAAGAGTGGTGATGTATATTATGTTAATGTTTTAATAGAATTTATAAGGACTTAAAGATACAAATATGTTATTAAAGAGTTAAGTAGATTAGTCATTTTACTAGAGAAGTAACACTTTCTATTGTTAATTTTATTGTTTACTTATATGGCTATTACTCGTGTGGTATTTATGTAGGAAGGGCTATTTAGGTGTTTGCGCTTCTGCTTTTAACTGCTATAGGGTCATATAATACAATATCATTTTATTATTTGTTTTAAATGTAAAAAGTTTTATGAAAACATGTTTTAAAAACTTTGAAAGCATAAATGATATTTAATAAAAAAATTTAAACTCTGAAATAATTATAAAATTTTTAATAAATTATAAAGTTTCTAATAATAATTTGTAGTATTACAAGATAGATGTAAAACCAATTAATAAATATAATTATTAATTTTATTATTATTAAAAACAATAGCAACATTTACTAGCAGAATAAATATTTTAGAAATATTAACATAATATAAATTAAATAATTTAGAAATGAATAAAACGTAGTAGATAAAATCTATTAACTAACCTCAAAATAAGAATGCATATCATTTAATTATAAACACTTATGAATAAAATATGTATTATAACCGTTTATGTACATAAAGCAGCAAATAGTATAAAATTAAACATGAAATAATGCAATACGAACCTGGGATTTTACAAAGCTAAACTAAAAATAGTACAGTTTATTAAACATACTATTTTGAATAAAGAATATAACTAAAGCAATAAATAGACCTAAATGTATCTATAACGAAAGATAGATTCATAAATAACAGATACAACACCCCAATATTGGACCAAAATATAAGTCTCTAGGTGCCACACACGTTCCATGTATGTACCATATTATCTATATTAAGCGGAAATATAATTTAGGACCATTTGATATTTTCTTTAAGATAATAAAAACTTTTCAAGCTCGTAATTTACGAATCTTGTATAATACTATGATATAATATATTACACTTTACAATCTACAAAATATCACGTTTAATAAAATACAATAAAACTTTTGAAACAAAATAGCTAATATTTTTGTGAAAATAAGATATAAAATAATTAAAAACTGTTTAACTATTCCTTATAAACAAAATTTAAGGAACCTCAAATATATATTAATAAACTTTTAAACTAAATAATATAAATGCTTCGTCATCGTACTTATTAAGAAATATAATATATTGAGAATAATCTGAGGAGAATTCATTAATGTTGTAGTATTAACTGAGAAATATTAAAATAAATGTTATGGCCAAATTGAGCTTAAAACCTATATACAGCAGACACCATCGATGTTTTTTATAATATTCAGCTGGGCACAGCTCGCCTTCATTAAGTCATGTATTTGTAGAGGATTAGGCTGCAGTTTGGCTGCTGTAGGTTGTCACGATTAAATTTGTATCTTAACGCTAAGGAGGTCGTCTCATAGAAGTGTTAGTACTTGGGCCGGGTTATGTTTGCTGCTCGCTTAGTTCATGTTTGTTTGTGGTGTCTCACGAATTCATAAAATGAGGCAGACAACACTCAGATGGCCTCTACTTAAAGACACAATATAAGGTCTTGTTGGAGTACTTCTCTGTATAACTTACTCGTACCGGGAGGCTATGGGATGTTCTAAATTTATTCTGCTCAAAAGTAATAACTTTATATGATGGCGTATAAATAAATATAACGCATGCCTTCTTTAATAAATGAAGAAAAACACTAGTAGCTCAATTTTAAAAAATGACATCCGAGCATTACTACCTCAGCTTCTATATATATAGATATATCAGTTGACGGATTAATCCGCATCATTATTTTCACTATGTACCGTACATACCGCACACCCATCCGCATATTATTAAGATATCTTTCTTGCGGAATACGCGTATATATATTAATTCATTATACCTACTATTTGAATTATGTAAGCAAACGTGTTGTTAATGTTTACACTCACTACCTTACTCCACCGTTGTATATATATTACTATCAACCACTGATGAATGATATCGTATTCTTAATGCTCACTAGACAAACTACAATATAGAATACTTAGTAAATATTAACACAGAGATATTTTGCGCGCTTATACTACTCTTCAACTCTTTACCTGATGTTTATTACTGTCGTCTTGTAAGCTCTGTGTTTGTTACCTGTAATATGGTATCACGCAGTACTCAACTTGTACTTATATACGCAGTAGACGTCACACATTCATTATAAACGCTTCAGTGAGGGTAGGAAAATTCCTGTATGAATTCGATTCAATAAGACTAAGATTATGTTTTATTATCTAACTTTTAGTGAGTAAGAATATTTATTTATACGTGAATTAATATACAAACTTTATTATACTTTAAAATAAAAACTAGGTTTACGTCATAAGCCAAAAGAACATATTATAATATAGCTTTATTGTACATCAATCAATCATACAGAACTTGAACATACCGAATTACTATTATAGATAAATGTAAATCACCTAGGCACAGTTAAAGTTAATTATATATACTTCGATTGAAACTACTCCATGCTCCGCAAGTATTAAGTAATTAGTCAATACGTGTAAGCAATACCTAGGTTATGGTACGTTATATTTAGTATATATATATTGATGTGCCTAGAGAAGTTATAAATTTGTTGCGCGTCAGGCTCAGAGAATGTGGAGAGTAGAGATGAGCATATGAGATGACGAGAGAGAGAAGAGAGAGTAGAGAGAGAGTAAGAGTAGACACGAAGAGAGAGAGAGAGAGAGAGAGAGAGAGAGAGCGATGACGATGAGAGAGAGTATAGTAGATTAATGCATGAAAGTTTGGTAGTTATAGTTGCATGATGACCATTGATATACTATGTATAGTCTTGAGATATTATCAACTTTACCAGCGTTACGCTAGACAATGCTATAGGTAAGTAGTATATTACTATTAGCACCCGGTTAGTTAAGGGTTATGTTATAGTTATTAACCAATTAGTTTTAGGAGATAGATCGTTGACGGCAATAGTCTTAGATGAGTAGCTTCCGCATATATTGAGCCAAGTTTATACCATATTTTTTGGTGCAACACTCTATGTTATTGTCTAAAAAATATGTAAATTAATAAATAAAATTTCCTACGATTAATATAATTTTATTTTAAGGGGTGAACACTTATTATACATATTACCGCTTCTCGGGTTCATGTCCCTAGTTACATGTGTGGACCTATTTAACTGACATTTCTAATAGCCTGCTGGTAAATACACTCATTCTTCAGTTCATAACTCAGCATCTTCTTATCACTTCTTTACTTACTTATTGCACTCTGTTGAATTTTTCTTTATTACTGCTAAGAACTTAAGTGCTTATTTCGTTCTGGACTTATTCTACTTCTAACCCCCTCCGGGGGTTACTCACAGACCCATTGCAAGAGGTTTTATAGAAACTATCAATTCTGAGTCTCATATGTAGCTGTTAACACTATATCCTATGATGTCAATATTAATGATTTGTTTTTAAAAGCAAAGCGTCATGTTTTACCAACGTGAATTGCACTATACGAAGCTAAGGCACGCATGGTTCCTAGGTATGATATGGAGGTCAATAGCACTCTAAACACATAAAGCGTCTCTGGTGGGCAATCTAGCATGAAGCTCTAGGCTCTATCTTCACTTCAGTCCTTCCGTCATAATATATCTGTCTCTACGCATACAACATCTAATCTTGTGCATACTCCACGTTCTTCTTCGAGGCGCGTGCATAAATTTCCGATGTCAGACTGCTTCCGGGGATTATCGCATATCTGGGAGTATATCAAACTTCAGGCTACAATCTATCCTCTTTGCGTTACAATTTATCAACCTTCATAACTCGAAATCCTGTACACAGTAGAACACAATGCAATATTTCACTAGACACAATAGATCATCGCTCAACATTTAATCATCTCTTCCTTTTACGTGGATTTACGATCGGGGCTCTGAGTTCTCTATGCTCACTAGCACGCGTTCATAGGGCGGAGGCTCAGCATGTGCGTGAGACTGCGACTACAGACCGCAACGTAATTGACACAACTCAGCCGAAGTTACATGTGGTATAAAAGAAAAGGCTGTCAAAACATTATGAGGCGTGGGATACGGGTCCTCATTGCTCGGGAAGGCACTACATCTGTATAAAGGTTCTTCCATTTGTAGGTGACACAGTAGTATACAGAGTGCGCTCGAGGCTTAGAATACGTATCGACATACCCTTGCATAAAGAGGTGATAACAGAGTGACTGGTCGGGCTCTTTGCTAGTTTAGGGACTTTACGCATTTGATGATTCTTGCATACGCTTCAACGAAAGCATCAAGACTAAACTATTTCTCTAATATATAGAGTGATTCAGTAAATAGCTTTTTATTTATATTGGGAATCTCACCTATAAACTCTAGGTACTATATTATTTTAAATTTTCACTAATTCTACTAATATATAACTTATCTCATACTTGTGTGAGTGAGGCTTACACGTTCGTGGGTGCACAAAGAGTTGAGTCCAGGTTTTAGACACTTATCTTTGGTACACCTAACGGGTTTAATACTTATATTATATAATACTTCATAATATATATATATAATAATCATACTTACTTCACTCACTTATTACTATATATTATTCATTTAAATTATTCATCTATCTATTATATACTATTTACTATATTATATTAGCCTATATTATATTATTATTTCTATTTTATATATAATTTATACTATCTTTATTACTATATCATATATATATTATATATATATAATATATAATTATATATAATATATTTCTATATTATTATATACTTTAATATATATAATCTTCACTCATCGATATATATATTAATATATAATATATACTATATATATATATATATATACTCCTATTATATATTAATCTAAATATTATTTATACTACTATATTATACTATATTATATATTAATATCTATATATACTTCTATATTACTCTTTTATCTATTAAAACACTTAATTTAATATAATTTTTAATATATAATAATAATCAATTATATTATATATATCTATCATCTATATATATAATTTATCATAATTTATTATAATATACTATGACTATATATTTAATATAATATTAATATTATATACTATTATAATATATATATATTAATATAATATATTATCTATACTATCTATATATACATTATTACTTTATATCATAACGGTATATCATATATATAATAACTTTCATATTTATATATATATACTATACTATAATATAATATTAAACTATATATATATATATATATATAATATACTATATAATACTTCATAATATTTTAAAATTATATAATATACTTATATATTATTAATATATTATTACACTATGTATATATATTTCTCTATATAATATATATATATTATAATAATATTAATATTATTACTCATATATAATAGAAGTATCCTGTGGCTTAGTAGATACTCTAACCAAGAAGAGTGTGGGTGATGGACAGCTAGAGAACCGTCCGGAGTGATTGAGATTTAACTCATTTTCTGCATATGAATGTCTCGAGGTCGGACGGAGGTGTACTAGAAGAAAATCTGAATCTTCTTCTCATATATGAGCGCGACTACTAAAAACTATACAAACTACATTATATTGATTGCATTTATCTGTTATAATATATATTATATAAATTAATATATTACTATATAGTGCCAGAATGATTTCAATTTTTTTTTATCCAGGAGGCCGATAAGATTCTCTGCATCTTAATTTATTCACCTTTGAATTCTCCTTACCTTGTGGTTATACAGAGTAAGTCGGGTGAGATAGTGCGGTAGGAGTCGCGCCGTATTGTACGCTCTCACCACCTCTCACGCACGAGTGTGAAGGGTAAGTTGGAACGGTTTCTACGAGATACACTCTACTGAAATCCTTGTTATACTTCAGTATAAGCTACTATTAGAGAGAGTTCTAGTTATTTAAGAGAATAAAGTACTCACCAGCATATATCCTAAACAGATTACATCGGTTCTATCAGGTACTCGAGCAGTAACGCCTTCTAATACATATAAAACAAGATTACCTGTATTTGCTCTAAAACGCCAAATAATGAGTTCTTCAGAAAACCTATAAAAAGCATTATCTCCAACCATAAGGTTCGGTATTTATAGAATAACTGATTGACTCAATCCTTTATAATTTTGTAAAAATACCTATTAACACCCCAAAATCAACACTCTCATTTTACCTTCACCTCACCTTATAAATAACAAACACACATACTCAATACCCCACTTCACCATAATCCAACTCATCCTCACATTACTATAATACATCTAGATATTACTATTTATATCTATTTATAATATTATTATTAATTATTTTGTTATTTTAAATAAAAGAGACTCTGATTGTTCATATGAGGCTGAATAATTCTTACCTGAACTGACCTAACATGACCTATAACTATTCCCGATAAAACTATATATTCGTATAGCGTACTCATAAAAGTTACCTAAAACATCATAAACCTAGTGTTTCTCGTTATGTATCTCTTATTAATTATTTTGTTATTATTTACAGGGACGCTAAACGTCAGTAATTATCATCTTATAATAAGTTATTACCATTATGGTTTAAATTAAAAGTAAAAGTTAGTCAAGTAAGAAAAATCAAACCATATTGCAATTAACTGACTTTATTTATGAGATTATTCGACTGGTAGCTTAATCTGCATGAGACAGGTATACATTGGCAACTATTGTATATTGTCAATAACTGTCTTATATTATTATAAATAATACTATATATATATATTATAATATCACATATCACATATTATATATTATATATTCTATAAATTAATAATATTATATATTTATAAATATTTAATATATTTTATATATATATTAATACTATTACCTATATATATATTTATAAATTTCTATATAATTATTAAATTAAATTAATATTATATATAGCTATCTTTAATTAATATAATATAATTATAATAATATGATACATATTATATCATATAATATATTATCTATATATTTTAAATATATATATATATATTATATATTAATAATATATACTATATATTTATATCTCACTACTATCATAATTATATAGTGTAGTATTACTAGTGTACTTCATATCTGAGTGTGAGAGGCAGTGAGGTTATTGGCTTGACTTACCTGTGGACTAGGGATGGGAAGGGCAGGGCTAACGGTTAAACTAGGAAGAATATTAATATATAAAATAAAGAAATAAATACTCATTAAAATTTATAGATAATTAATATTATATATATAATATAACAATAATAATTAAATTTATATAATTAAATATAATAATATAATAATAATAATAATTAAAATACATAATTTCAATGATCTTCTCAATCATTGACAACTAAATTCTAAACTACTATATCCACTTATCACGATAATAG
Organism: Trachelipus rathkii; assembly: GCA_015478945.1. Taxonomy (NCBI): domain Eukaryota; kingdom Metazoa; phylum Arthropoda; class Malacostraca; order Isopoda; family Trachelipodidae; genus Trachelipus; species Trachelipus rathkii. The sequence continues at coordinate 28,956 of JABUQX010132632.1, read as the reverse complement.
CACGATGAACTCAGGAGCTCTTTCATTCATGTCTACGGTCATCAATTTCTCATCAGCCTGTTTCGTATCTTGTTTATTCTTACTCTGACATTGGGCCTACTCGTCTTAATGGCTTTCCCGATCTTTCCTATCTGTGCTGCAGCGAGATCTGGCGAATAACTCTGGTGGAGTGGTAGATCCGCTCTCTCACCTTCATCCGTTAGAGCTCTTTACTTTTGTAAGAAATTTACACCTCAAAACTTCATACAAACTCTTACCGTGGCTGCGTAACACTTCACTTAACTAACCGGTGTTCAATTTCTCCTCTTCGACACGCGTTCTCTCAGTTCTCATCATACGATTTTAGACATATATCAGTTTAATCTCACAGTATTAGTCGCTTACACATCCGTAGGAGGCTCTAAACAGAAGAGATACTCTTATAGGACACGCGTCCACAGCAGGACTCATACGGTTGCATCATGAGTGCTGTTTCACTTTATTTAAGTAAAAACTGGCAATTCTGTTATAGACGCGAGACTTTTTTCTTCTTCTCAGCTTATTCCAGTCATATTAGCAAAGTACTCTAATAGCCTGACCTTTTGTAATGGAGATTACTATGCCTTCACTCTATTTATATCTGGCGGGGGATCTTGGTTTTCACCCGTTAGCTTTTGGAGCAGGTCTGAGTCAAGGCACAAAATGACTTATATAAATACTGTTCGTACTTTTCCTCCGACTTCATCATCGCAACCTCTATTTTATTTTGCGGCGCGCATGTTGTTGAGCTATAATATCTCTATTTCTATATCGGTACTCATTACTGCAGCGCAGATGACCGAGGGAACTTGTAAACTCGTGTACGTACTACTCACTTTATACGAACGCCCGTTCTGTGCACAAAGGGGTGCTTGTTGTACTGCTGCATCGCAGATCTCTATGATTGTAGGATATATGGTAACTTACTCAGGCTAGCTACGCTTGCGGTGTACTCACTTACTTTCCTGCCCACCTGTTACTGCTGTGAATACCTCTTCAATCTTCTCTGTGTATTCCTGCTGAATTTAATCTACCTCACTCAAGTCTGCCGTCTGTGCTCATCATAGTACGTAATTTTGTAGTTAAGTTGGTGAGCTATCTGAGGACGTTTTTGTAATTCAATACCCATTTCACCATTGAATAGGTTAGACTCTGCCCGTAGAGTGGTGCGTGATAATCAATAAAAACTTAAAAACAATATATTATAATGATATATATATTCTTAATATATTATCATACTATATATATCTTATATATATATATACTATACTATTACTATATATTATATATATATATAATAAATATATTACTATATCATATATACTTATATAATGGTTCACTCATTACTCACTATGTTATTAAATAATTGGATAGCTCTGTATGTTTTGGTCGTCGAGTGCTGTCGTTATGAGTGTGTGTAGATCTTGTTTGATAGGGGGTGTTAGATGATGAATGTAGTGTGGTCTGTTTTGTGTTGTTGCTTGGTTCGATTGTGTGATGGCGTCGTGTGCTGTGAGAGAAGAAGGCGCGAAGAGAGAGAGAATGTAGACGATGTAGGAGAGGAGCGCCAGAGATTAGTTAGCGTAGAGAGTTATACTAAGAGTATTATGAGATGAGAAGTAGAGATTTTCGGCAGAAAGTTTCAGCTCATCCTGTAACTTTATGAGCGCAGCGTACGAATTTAGAGTTTTGTTTTTACATGGCCAAGTCTTGATACCTCACTACTTTGTGTCATAGATTATCGGTTGATAATGGCTTTCATTACGATCAGAATATATTTGTATCGAGCGCATAAAACTGTGCACACTACGACATCTCTGAGATTACAATTAAATACATATTATATTCATAACTATAATATATCCTATAATATTGGACACTAAATATCATATATATCACTATATTAATATATATTAATATACATATCATTATAATTCATATTAGTATATACTATATATATATATATTTTATATATTATATAATAATATATAAATAAATAAATTATATATATATTATAATAATATTTTAAATACTCAAAACGGTAAATAGAATAGAGACTATCATATATTAATATAATAATATATTATAATATTAATATATACTTTATATATTTATATATAGATACAATTTTATCAACTTTCTTATCAACAAATTAATTTGGGAAAATTAATTAAATTTAATTTAATAAAAACTTGATATTTTATAAGGTAAAAATATTAATTAATATAATTTAAACATATATACTATAATTATAATCAGCTAAAGAAAATTCGTTAGTGGCTATAAAGAACGGTACGTGACTATATAATCTTGTTCTAAGTGGGGTTTAAATCGGAATTTTGCTCTCCCACGACTATGGTTATCATTTTAATTGTTGCTAATTATTAATTATTGTATACACGACACGCAGTTCCAATAATATCATCTCATAAAAGAAAAAGATCTCAACCCGAGAATATTTACATATATACATGAATTTAACTTTTTTACATGCTAATATATATACTATTATATATATATATTATATATATATATATATAATACTATATATATTATAATACCTTCATATTATATATTATCTCATTAATTATATATATAATATATAATATAGTATATATTTTATATCCATAAATTTATTTTGTATATATTATTAAATTTAATATATATACTAACTATTATATACTAATATTAATTTATTAAATATAATAATAATCATAAAATACTATATTATCTATTAATTGAATTAATTAATGCATGTGCTGTGTGGTGTTGTGTGTGTGTGTGTGTCGTGCTGTGTGTGTGTGTTGTAGTGTATTATACTTTCAGGTTAGATATTCTTATGATTCTTTAGAAGTTTATTAATTGAAATTGGTACCTTATCTGCACTTCAACAATACCTAACGTACCTTATACTATCTATAGTATATCTTATAATTATTGAAACACTACAAATCACTTATATCACAACTTGGAGATAATTCTATTTTGATTATATGTATTTATCAATAATAATCATATATCTACTTACACATTAATATATTATTTGATCAATATTATTGTTAATATTCATTAATTTTTGAACGCAGACAGAAAGAAAGTTGGTCTTGTAGGCTGAGTGAGTTATGTTATTTTTAAATCATTTATTTTCTCACAATTTTTTTTTTAAGCATTAATATTTAGCATTTTTACCATATTTTATTCGTCATTTTTAAGTCAATTTTATTAATTTATATAATTAGGCCTTTTTTAATTAATATTTTGCGACATAGATAGAAAAAATAAGAAAATTTAGGTAACTATGTTAATGAATTAAATCCTCATTCATTAGTTCGGATATCCGAACTCCATATTTATTAGCTGGCAAAATGTTTTCTCTTTTATAATAAAAATCCTTAGTTTTCTACTATCGAGAATCCAAAGTACTCGTTTTACACACCAAAAATTTTTAATATTAAGGAAGATGTAAACCTCCTTTGAAAGAAGTGTTTGAATGTGAAAAAATTAATTATTAATAATCAGCTTAGTGTTTTATATCATATAAGTTTACATTAATATTTTATATATATATATTTAATATATTATTATATATATACTATATAATATTTCATTCTCAATATATTATATATATTTATATATATAAAATATATTATATTATATATTATATATCTCTATAAATATATATATACTTAGTTATCAGTATATATTAATATTTCTACTACATTATATATATATTAATATTTATACATTTCCCATTATTATATATAATACTATATATATATTAATACTATTAAAATAACATATATATATTTATATTAATATATATATATTATATTATATATTTAATACTATATATTCTATATATAATATATTACATTATTAATATATATATTATTTATATTATTTAATAATATTTAATATTATAATAATTATGAATTTTTTATAATAATATATAAAAAATATATATTTATACTTAATAGAACTAATTCCATCTTCTATATTATATATATATATATATAATATATATCTATATATATATATATAAACCGGTTATATAATTATTATATTATATATACTATATACATAACTATATATTATATAAATATATTTATATCATCTATATACTATAATATATTACTATATATATATATAATATATATCATATATATATATATATTTACTAATATAATATATATATTTAATATATAATTATATATAAAATTCATATTTACATATATATATATATATATATTAATAATAATAATATAGGATATGGAGTTTAAAATAGAAGACAATAATAGAAGTGATAAAGTAATTTACACTGGCTTCCTCTATGGGGATTTGGAGGGAACCTAACCGCTGTGTTCTGCTACAGCGATGTATGATCACATTACTGGACCACGTGCTATGTTAACTTTTCATAAGGAGTATATACTCTTCATCCTCCAAGACCATATTAAAGCGGCGTGTATATTTTAAGATCACAGTCATTAAACTACAGGTACACCACATCCTCATGTAAGACCCTTCAAGACGACCAGTGATGTTTTCGCATCTTTGCTGATCTTATTGCAGGCTCATTCGCCAGATAGTTATCACGCCAGATTCCATGCACGCCGCTCATCCTTACAATATATATATATATTATATTCTATATATTATATATATATATTATATATATATATATATATATATATATATCTATATATAGGTCGGATACATCTAACTACTATGTCCAGCCTGTAATCCTATATCTTCTTCGGGTTATTCTTATTAATTTTTAGATTGTTAATAATATATATATATTGCTAATAACAAGCATTATAATAAGTAATGGTAAAGAAATATAAACAGTATATAATGATAATGTAATACAAGTGAGGTAATAAGGCAATCCTTAACTTCCATTTACTTCTGGAGTTTGGATATACACCTAGGCAATGTTCTACTAGTGAGGACTAATAATATGCCGGTTGCTCTAATACAATCGAGACTATCACTCTCGCAAAAAACCTTGGATATTCAAGAACAGTTTAAACATACCGTGAGAGTATACTCAGTCTAAATAGTAGTCCTCACTAATTAATATCTATAATAAGGATGTTATACCAGCCTGTTACTATATATCTCTATACGTCTTTATATTATTTTAGATATATAAATATTGCACTCTCTATATAGTAATTTATATAATGATTAGTTAAAGTGAGAATAAACAATTATTATATAATAGATATAAAGGTAATTAATCTCACATATTTTGACCTTACTTTTCTTGTATTGTGAAAATCACTCTTTAACCTACCAGTGTGATAGAAAGAAACAGTGAGTGATAGAATAAAATTACAAATTGTCGCTTATATATACTTCACACTAGCAGCTTTTATGCGCTCAAGCCCCAACAGAGATCACTTTGTCGAGACGCACGAACCAAGTCTCTGACACCATACGCGCGTGTCGCTACTTCAGATACTTGTCCCTTTGCGTGTGCACCACCACTAATAGCACTTATGTTGACCGCTCAGAGCTACCTTTTCGGTTCTTCTGCCTATTACTACATTCTTTACTGAGCATACATCTTCAAAACATCCTTTTTTCTTCATTTATATTTCATCCAAGAGCACATATTTAATTAATCCTGAGAGTATTCTTAAAAAAACATGCCACAATGACACTTATGTGCCACAGTATCAATCGCTAAAATAGAGCTATATCAATCACGGTATCCTTGTTGCGTGCACTTTGCACACACCAACATCAACCTTAGCTGCGACTATTCTCGGCCGGTGTCTGATCGTATTCGCAAACTCCATTGCTTTCACGAGCTCTCCACCTCGCCACAACTTCGATCTCACTACCGAATCCTCTAAAACATGCCTCTTCTAAAGACTTCGGACACTTAAATAAAATGTTACGCGCACGATATAAATACTCAGGAGTTTTCCGTTCAAATGAGCTGAGACTCATCATACTATAATATAGGTGTTCAGCCTGTCTATACTCTCTACGTTCTTGTGTAATATTTTTATAATATTAGTAAAATATTATGCTATAATATAATCGCATTATACTAAGATTAGTTTAAAGAAACGTAATCATATAGAGAAGTAGTTAAAATACGAATATTAACTGCTTCTCTGGGATTGAACTCCACCTGAGCATGTATGTGAGCGTTATAGTAGGAACAATATAATGCTCCGAGATGCTATATATACTACAGAGTATAATATCATATCACTCCTCCAAGCTACATAAAACACAACTGTAGATCAAGAATACAGTTAATTTAAAAGAACCGTAGTGAGTGATGATCATCACGATCAAGGCGATAAATCTACCTAATCAATGATGATGTACAGCCTGTCCTATTATATCTCGTTCTTTTATATATTAGATATATTACTTTCATTTAATATCCACCTTTAAAATATATAAATGTTAAAAAATGAAAATAAAACATGAAGAATAGTGTTTATAATTCATTTAATAACTGCTTCTCTGGGATTTGACTAACCTTAATGTTAGTCAGCGTATGAGGACAATATGTATATCACCCGGTGCTATTAATATAATCTATAACAAATATGTGTGAGAGTCTATCCTCTCAAGCTAAAAAACTTGAGGTATATCACAAGAACAGTTATTATACAAGTAGCATAACCGAGTTCCTCACGTCAGGTCGACATTCTAAATACTATAGTCGTATCTTACCCTAACTGTATCTTACAGAATAGCATGTACTGATATTAAATTTGGATTTTGTTAAATATTTATGCTGATTAATACATACGAATAATATATATAACTATTAGTTTTAAAAACTCTAAAACAAAGATTTTAATCTTATCTTTAACTCAATCTATATATAATTGTCAATAATAAATAGTTACTAAAATATTTCAACGACTGTCTCTGATCACTGACTTACAGTATGACCAGAGAATATTGTGTGCAAGGACTCGACACGATCGGTCTTTTGTTGCATATCACGCGCGAGGAACCAACGACAAACGACCGGTTTGTGTTTCCTTCATTCCCTGCATACGAGGATCTTTCATTTTCGGGGAGGGGTGTTAGCTCCTAGAGAAATAGATTTCACACTCTTTCGGTGCATATTGAGTTTCTCAGCGTCGCACAGCGTAGTGGTAGTTCAAATTCCCAAGAGAGGCAGTTAATCTCACTTACTCTTCTCATATAATATTCTTTTCTTTAATCATACTTTAATTATAATAATTGCGATTATTTATTTCTTTTTATTAACAACTAAAATATATTACAATGAATCACTGAGGGATAGGACAGGCTTGGACACCTGGTGATGTCGCCTTCACTAGGAAACTCGTTGCCTCTTATATACTGTTCTTGAATCTCCAAAGTTTTATTTTTGGGCTTGATAAGGATATAGCTCAGTTAGTATTAAGCACTACGGGCATTATTTAGTCTCATTCACGAGCACTATAGCGGTGGTTCTAATCCCTAGTTGATAGAGCAGTATTTAATATTCTTACCTACTCTTTCAATTATAATGTTTTTCTTATTAACGACTGTCTTAAATTAAAGTTGACCTATATTCTCGATGTGCCAGATTATTATATGCCAACTTTCTAAATAAATATTCTCACTACTATAGAGATATAGAACGAAGATACGTGATAGCAAAGACACATTAGATCTTAGCAAGAGATCGATTGATCGCATGTGTTATGAGAACTAGCGAGAATTAGTGCTATCAACTAGATCTGTTCTGTTTGTCAAGGAATTATTCACACTTTTTTAAGGGCATGGTGTGTGAAAATAGACTTATGGTATGCGATAACTCATACAACACGAGAGGGCTACTAGTTTGTCAATAACTCTCTCTCTTATCTGTAGGTGTATATATTGCTTCCTCTTACGACAGGCGGCAGTGATTACCAATTAGCTCGTTGTACCTGTCATATGTTTTCTTTCTTATTACATTTCTATACTATTTAATTACATAATTTATTAATAATATTTAAAACGGTAGTAATACATTGAGCACTCTGATTTAGTATAAGTCTAGAGTTATTACTCATACGTAAACATAAGTAAGCTATTAAACAGGATAAGTAAGGTAACTCATAGTACTATGACCATCCTTAAATAATTTATCAGCTAGCTCCACGTATTCAGAGTTGTCGTCATCATTTATAACGTTACTTGAAGTATTCGAAAATAAGTTTTAATATATGAAGTTGAGAGAGATAGCTCACTGTTTGAATAACTACAGGCATATATTGTCCTGCACGCAACTCAATATAGACTGGTATATTCCACCATAAGAAGGTCAGTTAATTTCATATAACCTTTCATTATATTGTTCTTACTTTATCTTATATTACAATCTTTATAAATAATCAATAATAATTTATGCTACGGATTTATTAATGTTCTGCTCATATTTAACTCTCCTAAAAATATTACAAGACGAAGATAGGAAGGCTGACACCTGATGTGAGTCGTCGCCTTGCACCGGGACTTGAATTGCACTTTATAACTGTATTCTTTTGAATATACCAGTTTTTTAGGCTTTTGTAGGATAGCTCATTGTTCTAAGCACCGGCCATATTGTCTAACGCGCAACATGCGGTGGTTACAATCACTCCACCAGATAATTTAATTAATTTAATTCTTTATCCTCTCTAATTATATATTGATATCCTTATCTTAACATCTATATATTGCGATATTATGCATATTTAACATTATAATAATATCTTATATATATACTATCACTCTATTTCTATATAATATACTATATTAACGTTATATATATATAATATATATTGAATATAATAATATTAATTTATTATTATTTATATATACTTATATCTGATATTAATAAAGTAAGGTAGCTAGGATTGGGCCGTACACAATTTTTATGCCCCTTTACTACATACCTATCTATATTCTCTTAGCAGACTATTAACTAATTTAGTATATATATATATACTCTCACTCTCCCTCATTATATGATATACTATATATCAAGCTTTCTATCCACCATTATCCCTATCACTAATTTAATCCGTCAATATATAACTCTACCCTAATTATAAAATACCCCTTAAATTCACTCCATAACACTATACAACAAATATATATATATATATATAATTTATTTTTAATAACTATATGCAATGTTCTATTAGCGTTCACTTCCGTCTATTCGGTTCTGAATAGTAAGTCAATGTTATATTCGCTATCTATGTGGTGTTAAACATTATATAATTTACTAGTACTCTTTGACTAATGATATGTTTACGTCTTTCGCACTTACAAATAACGCTAGATAATTATATTATTAAATTAAATCGATAATCTTAAGTTTTCCTATTCTCATATCTTTACTAATAATAATTAATAATAATAAATATTAAATAATAATTTAAATTAATATGCTTTCAGTATCTAATATTCCTCTATCTATTGTTTTATTTACATTACTGATATTATTTTTTAAAGACCTTTAACTAATAGGCATTAATTATTTAATTATTAGTTATGTGAAGCTCAATTTTGTTAAAACATAACTCTCTTTTATTCAGTTTATTTCAATGTTGCCCGTAATATTCATATACTATTAAATATTATCCTTCTACTTATGTTGGTCTTTATATATAATATATTATATATATCATATTAACAATATTATATATTATAATCTATATTATATATAATTTATATCACTATATAATATATATATTCATATTAGATCGTGCACTATTATTACCTAATATATATAGTATAAATAATTTATTCTATATAGTACATTACTTAAATAATACCAGTCATTTTACACTCATTACATTTTTATATAACATAATATATTATAAAATATTTATTTAAGCATTACTTATACTTAATACATCTATTATACCCTCTTATCTTATTCACTACTTAAACTATCATACTATTCACTACCTTAATACTATACTTAACTACTATCTATAACCTAATAATATAACATAATTAATAATTAATAATATTAATATCAATTATTATAATATAATATAATAATTAAAACTACATCTATATAATAATAATATATATATAATTATATTATCTAATAATCTAAATACATTAATAATAATTAAATAATAATCAATAATAAATAATGATAATTTATGATTTGAATATACAACTTGCTTTTGGTTTTATTTAAACATACAAAACCTAGAAGATGAGTATCCCACGGTATTAACTTCAAATAAGAATATAAATTATACTATTATTAATACATATACAATATTATTTTAATATATATCATTCATTTAATATTTTAATATAATATATTATATTATATATATATATATATATACTATAATTATATATATCATATATTATTATACTATATATCTATATTATATATATATTACTAATTATTATTATTTTATATTTAAATTATTATTATTATATATAATATTTATATATAGTTAGTTCTATTCATATTAATATATATTATTATATAATATACTATATATATAATATTATATTTAATATATTATATATATTCAATATTATATATAATATTAAATATTTATTTATATTAATATGTAAATTCAATCTAAAGAAGTCACTTTATATTTATTTTTTTTCATAAAAATTTTTGATAAGAACAACAAAAAATTTTGGAATAAGAAAAATAATAATATACAGTTAGTTAAAAACTCACGTATGTTACATAATATTTATAATATATAATATATATCTATATATAATTATATTCATATATTTTACTATATGGCAATATTTGTAACAAGCTGTACTGTTGTACTTATACGACGTAAGTTTGACGTATGTTATTTAATTTTTGCGAAGATTATCCCGATAAAATCGTGTGAAATTATAATTTATTGAGCAATATTGAGTCTCGAATCTTCTATTTATAGTAAAAAAGGCATTTGTATTACGCATTACTTTGCTTCACTAATTTTATCTTCATTATTTATACTATTCATATACATATATTGTATATACTATTACATCTCTATTATATCTCTATTATACATTTATTCATAGTTTATATATAATATATATATATATATATTAATATATATATTATCACCTATTAATATATTAGATATATATGTATATATATATATCTATATATATTATATATATATAATTATATATACTTATACATATATCTCTATACTATATATATATATATTTATATATACTATATTATATATATACTATATTATATATAATTAAATATATCAATACCTACGTAGCTAATATATATCTTTTTAAAATCTCCTTCTCAAAATGAATTAAAATATATGAAAAAAAAGAAGAATGAAATAACACCTAAAATCACCACTAGTGGAGTTCTACCATAGAATTCAGAAACCACCAGAACGAAAGGTTTATATCACTGGGGAAAAACAAAACCAATAAAAAAGATACACATCACTGGCTGAAGTAGTTTACGGAGATACGAGATCTACACAGTATACGGCAATCATAAAATTTTCAATTTCCACTCAAAACTCATTTGGGAGATGTAGGATGAAACTTATGCTTTGATGGTGCAACATTGAATGTGGGGTTCGACTCGCTAATTTAATTCGGCATCATTCATTTTGGAAGGTAGTAGGCCTCCTACTGAAATGCACGGACAGATACTAGCATACAGTAGTCTTCAAAAGTCTTTTTTTCCTTTTTTTTTAACAGTTAACACAATTCTCACTGCAGAGCTCTATTAAGGTTATCAAAGGGTGGGGGGTGCTGCGGCGGGGGTGTCACTTCAATTTACGTCTGACTAAGAAGAAGCTAAGCCTAAGGAGAGAATAGCTTACGTTCTCTCGCCCGACCAGTTTCGAACCTGGTTTCTCGCTTTGTTGGGCGAGTGCTCTTCCACTGAGCTACCGAGCGCTCTAGAATTGAAATCACCTCAGATACGGGAGCAGTACACAATATAAAGTCTCTTGCATTCAAAGTATTTGTTTAACTGTTGAAACGGTAATGTCTACGAACTCCAAAGCTTTTCGAACATTTGCCATAGCAACCAGTCGTAGATTCTGATGTTTCATAATAATTTGTTTCAAATATTAAACCAATAATGTTTATTGCTTAAAGTATTGATAAAGGCGTCAGGGGTAGGAATGTAAGGAAGGGTTTGCGAAGAGGAGTAAGGAGTCGAAGGTGGAAGGAAAGTTAGGAGGCATGCGAGATGAAAAATAGGAATGGAATTAAAAAAAAATAGGATTGAGAAGAAAATGAACTAATTTTTAAATTTGAATCTGTTGATTTCTTGTTAAATGAAATTGTAGAAGGTTGAAGAAGAAGAAGAAGAAGAAGAAGAAGAAGAAGAAGAAGAAGAAGAAGAAGAAGAAGAAGAAGAAGAAGAAGAAGAAAGAAGAAAAAGAAAAGAAAAAGAAAAAGAAAAAGAAAAAGAAAAAGAAAAAGAAAAAGAAGAAGAAAAAGAAGAAGAAGAAGAAGAAGAAGAAGAAGAAGAAGAAGAAGAAGAAGAAGAAGAAGAAGAAGAAGAAGAAGAAATTACTATTACCATCTATAGCTCCATAGAAACTTTGAAATTTAACATGCACGACTCACGTTCAATAGGAATGACGAGAGTTTTCGAGCGAATTGCATCACGACTCGCGCGCTAAAACCCGTTCGCTCAATACTCCAAGCGAGACTCGGTCCGTTAGTCGGTCTGTCACTCCGGGGTCACCGAATACAAACGCCGCCGAAATCATATCGAGTCACGTAAAAGAAACACGCTCCCCTTAATCAATGGTTGAATAAATTATCATTTAGTCGTTTTCCTTATTTCAATTTTCTTCTTTTCCCATTTCAAATGGAAGGATTAATATTCCTAATGGCTTACGCATATACGCGCATTCATACACTACGTGAATATATATATATATACTATATTAATATATTTACTTACCAATATATATATTCTCCTTATACTACTATCTATATTACATTGGGCTACCTATACTACTTAATGGAAAACGTTTTTCCTCGCATAACACATTCTTTGAGGAGTGAAGTTTTTTTTGTACGTGATGTGTGTGTGTGTGTGTGTGTGTGTAGTGTGGTGTGTGTGTGTGTGTGTGGTGTTGTTGGTGTGTGTGTTGTGTGTGTGTTCGTGTGTGTGTTGTGTGTTGTACATAAAGTGCGTGCGTGCGTGGCGTGCCAGATGCGTATAAGGAATATGTCTAGTAAACTTTAATCAACATTAAGAAATATACATGCGGAAGGTCAGTTTTAGCTCCAAATAAAACTAATACAACTGGTCTCTTTTTGGCAATAAAGACATTGATCATTTTTTCAGAACCTGAGTCAATCGCTCTACAATATATAGAAAATGGTGGCTTAAATTAATATAATAATAATAATAATAATAATAATATAAATATATAATAAAATAATAATGATAATAAAAAAAATGTTAATATAATAATAAATAATATACAATTAATAATAATATAATCATAAATATAATTATTCACTTATTATTTTATTATTATTAAATTATTATATCATTATTATTATTATTCATTATTATTATTATTATTATATTATTATTATTATTAATATTCATATTATTATTATTATTAACTTATTATTATTATTAATATTTCTATTAAAACAATTTAACAATATTTTTTTAAATAATTTCTCTTTAAATTTGCTTTTTCTAAAATAATTTTATATTTGATTACACGTTACAATTTATTGGTATTCATAAATGAAATAATATTATCTATATGATATATTACTTATTATTATTATATTCATCATTAATTATTATTCATTATTCATTATTATTATTTATTATTTAATATTAATTATTATTAGTATCATTATTATTATTTTTATTTTATCATTATATTATTTGACTTTATCATAAGATTTTGGTTTATTACTATTGGTATAATAATACAAATATAGATATAATAATAATATTCTAATATTCATAAGAATAAATTTACATCATCAATAAATAATAAATAGAATAATAATAAATAATAATAATAATATATATAATAATAATAATAATAATAAAAAAGAGCAATTTACTCGTAATTTACAAATATTGTTACGGTTGTTGCAAAGAACTTATAAAAACACATGAATAAAATTTCCAGTTAACAACACTAGACCAAATTGTGAAATTTTCTAAATCGGGTTCAACTTTAATACATAGCTATTTTTTTAATGGCTCTGACACGAATGCTGGGTATAGCAGTTGGCAGCCACTGAGTGAATAGACCTTCAATTTCATATTTATACCAATCCTTTCGGCGCGTTATCAAGAATTTATATTTAAAAAAAAACACCTATGAACCTACGTGAGTAAAAAATACACGAAACTATTTGACCACGATCCTGTAAAGTAAAAACAAATTAAAATAAAGGGGGACTAGCTCAAATAGTCAACAGGGAAAATGGTCAATATGACATCAAAAAAATTTCCCGTACAGTCCGCCGCAGGTGTTAAGTTAAGTTAAGTTAAGTTAAGTTAAGTTAAGTTAAGTTAAGTTAAGTTAAGTTAAGTTAAGTTAAGGTTAGGTTAGGTTAGGTTAGGTTAAGTTAAGTTTTGCTGGATTCGTTAGAGAAACTCAAAATAACCATTTTTTTTTTTTTTTTTTTTTTTTTTTTTTAAATGTCGACCCTTTTTCCTGTCGACCATTTGGGTATAGGTCCAAATAAAGTTCGAAAAATGAGCCGGAAAAAAGTTATGAAGTCTCAAAATTTCATATTAATGACGCAATTATTGCCAGATGCTTCTTTTTTTAAAAAATATTTATAGGCTTATGATGTTAAAGCAATATTTTATTATTTTCAAGCACACTCACTGGTCGTGGGGTACGAACAAATGCTCGTGTGCCATGCATTCATTTCGCACTAAAAAATAATATAAATATTATTTGCTAACGATCTTGTATAAAAAAAAAAAAACTATTAAAACTGATCAATAATAATAATTAATACCCAAGGGGGCGGAAAAAAGGGTGATAAAAACTAATCAGCTTATATGAAAAAGAGAAATTAATTTTTCCCAGGGTCTCCCTTTCATTTTAGATAGTCTTAGTGCCTGGGGATATGAAGTCTGGGTTGGAGTTAGAGCAAGGGACTATAAAGGAGGACTGGTCCAAATTGTCAACAGGGAAAATGGTCGACACGACACCTAAAAAAATTCCCGTACAGCCCGCTGCAGGCGTTAGGTTAGGTTAGGTTAGGTTAGGTTAGGTTAGGCTAGGTTAGGTTAGGTTAGGTTAGGTTAGGTTAGGTTAGGTTAGGTTAGGTTAGGTTAGGTTAGGTTAGTTAGTTAGTTAGGTTAGGTTGCGGTTGGTTGGTTGCGGTTAGGCTAGGTAGTTAGGTTATAGTTAGGTTTAGGTTAAAGTAGGTTATCGCTTAGTTATGTTAGGTTTAGGTTAGTTAGGTTAAGTTAGGTTATGTTTAAGGATTAGTTAAGTTAGTTAGGTTAGGTTAAGTTAGGTTATGTTATGTTAGGTTAAGTTAGGTTAGGTTAGGTTAATTTAGGTTAGGTTAAGTTTTGTTGGATTCGTTAGAGAAACTTAAAAACCCCGATTTTTTTTTTTTTTACAAATGTCGATCATTTGACCTGTCGATCATTTTCCTTATCGACCATTTGGTACTAGCTTCATTATAAAAGGAGTCCGATTCGGAATCCGCGTCGGAACCGGAGCCAGAGTCGGATGTTGAGCCAGATTCAGAAATGCTTTTGATGATTCAGGTTTAACAAATTGTGACGTCACGTATTTGAAATTTATAAGATTGGCGGATGCGGATTTTTATTAATGTATCCATGGAAATGCCGAGTTGGATGAGGATTTTCATAATTTGTGGATGCAGATGCGGATATCCGTGACATTCCGGAATGAATCAAGTTTTGAATCCCTTACAATCTTTATAATAATGAAATATACTAAAATTCATCCTCTCCGAAATATTTACCTTTTTCTTATCTTTTTCTTTATCTTATTTTTTGCTTAATCTCTTTTTCCTTTATCTTGTTTCTACCGCATCTTTTTCTTTATCTTGTCTTTATCATATTTTTATATATATATTTTTTACCTTGTCTTTAACCTATATTTTCTTTATTTTATCTTATTCTTTATCTTATAATTTTCATTACCTTGTCTTTATCTTTTTATCTCGCTTTTATCATTTCATTTTTTAACTTATTTTTTCTTCTCTTCCTTTATTTTGTTTTTATTTTGTTATTATCTTGTTTTTACCTTTCCATTTTCGTTATTTTATCTTTAACTTTTTATTTATCTTTTTTCTTATCTTATATTTATTTATCCTATCTTTATTTTGTCTTTATCTTATCCTTATCATTTTTCTACATTTATGCTTATATTTATCTTATTTTATATTTTTCTTTATCATTTCCTTATCTAATCTTTTCAATTTCTTTATCATTTCTTTATTTTGTCTTCATTCTACCCTTTTCTTTTTATCTTTTACTGTTTCCATAATTTTTAGTTTTTGATCTTGTCCTTTATTTATTTTTTTCTTTAATTGGTTGTTTAAAAATAATTTATCTTGACTTTATCTTTTTTCTATACCTTATCTTTACCTTTTCTTATCTTATTTTTTTTTATATCTTTATCTTATTCTTATCATTTTCTTTATTTATACTTATATTTTTCTTTTTCTTTATCTTTTTTACTTTATTTATCTTATCTTTACCTTTTCATTTTCTTATCTTCTTTTCCTAAAAGCTTACTTTTCTAAATTTTCTTTATCACTCTTGTTAATATTCTCTATTTTTTAACAATTTTCTTTATTATGCTTCATGTACATCTTGTAAATTAACTTTCCGTCATCTGAATTTAGCCTTATTTGTCAATATAAATTTTTTTTCTTATCTTATTCTTTATCATAAATTTTAATTACCTTGTTTGTCACCTTTTTTCTTTATCCTGCTTATCTCAGTATTTTTATTTTCATCTTTTGCATCTTAAATACTCCTTCCCATTTTATCTTATCTCTTTTTATCCATTATAATCATCTTTCTCATTGTGCTTATATTCTCCATCTTATCTTTTTTAACTTATTTATATTTCTCTATTTAAATTTATATATCATTTTCTTTAAATTTATTAATTTTAATCTTTTTTTATTATCTTAATCTCTTTTCTTTAAATTACATTTATAAGGATTCACTTTTCACTATGTATTTTTTTTAAATCTTTATCTTTTTAACCTCTTAATGCATTGTAAAATATTTTCAATTTTGTTTTAAACATGACAAACAAATTATATCTTTATGATCTTTGCAAAGTCAAGGAAAACCCATAATTTTAATACTGAGATGGGGTTATGTGAAGAGGTAGTGGCGGGAGGGGGGGGGGGTGAGGTAGTGTGGGATAAGGGTTAGGCTTTTTTTCGCTATCCCCCCAAAATATATCACCCTCCTGCAGAAGAAAATTTTTATCACTTTATATTCGGGCAGTGATTAAATCCCCTCTTTATATTACCTCATAATCATCCCAGTCTTGAATTTCTTGGGAATTTTCTTAATCTTTCTGATAAGGACTGATAAACCATCGAGACTACTGCGACCATCATGGAAATAGGAAGTTTTCCCGAAAATTCCAGCTTATTCATAAGTCTTATTTTAGCTAGATACTTTACTACTAACACTAGCTGTAGTTTCAGGTTTCGTTAAGGTCTAGGTTCAATTAGTTTTAGGCTAGTTGGTCTAGCTTTCTTAGTTCAGGTAGTTCAAGCTAGGTTGGTTAATTTATGGGTGGTTAAGATTAAGCTTGTTTAGTTCAGCGATGGTATATCTAGTTTTCTCTAATTCGGGTTGGTGATTCAATGCGGTAGGGTTAGGCTTGATTAGCTCAGGTGTATAATATCATAATCCGCAAAACACAACGCAAGCACACGTGGAATGTTCCTTCGCTGAAACCCCCCCCCCGCCCTCTCCCTCAGTTTTTTTTCCATATAATAATAATAAATTAATTTACAACAAAAAAACAAAAAAAAAAAAAAAAAAAAAATGACCACACACAAACACACACCTACATTGATCACCACCCCACACACACACAAACCACACACACTACATCACACACACACACACCACACACCACACTGAAGAGAACACACACAAGCCATGAACTCAATTAACTACTTCTTTTACTATAGTTCTTTAATGTCCCTAATTTTTCGACCATCCCTTTGGTCTTCATGGGACAATTTGCCCACCCTAATTCTTTCGACAGACCTCTCGGTCTTACTGGTCAATTCTGGCCACTAATTTCGACCACCTTTGGTCTTTCCATGGTCAATTTTGGGGCCCCACGCTAATTTTCGACCAACCCTTGGTCTTCCCATGGGTCATTTTGGCCCCACCTAATTTTTTAGCCCACCCTTAGCTTACCTATTTTGATGTTCCTTTAACTGTTGTTTGATCCATGATTAATTTCGGTCTTAGAACCTTGCCATATACATGGGTAATTTTGGCCCACGAGTAATTTTGGCTATCCTTAGGCGGCTTAGCCCGTTTTTGATTTCTTTACCTTGTTTGACCATGATTTTCGTCCTTAACCTTGCATGGGTCATTTATTGCCCACGGTAATTTTTTGTCCTTCCTTAGGGGCTTAGTTTTTGATGTCTTACCTTGTTTGACCTGATATTCAGCCTTGGACCTTGCCATACTACCATGGTCATTTTGGCCCACGCCATTTTTTTGGCCAACTCGTGTCCCCGTCACATATTAGTTTATATGATATTTATGTTATCTATGATGTTTATAGTGTTCTATTTATCTAGGAGTGCCGGTCGATGCTGCCAGGTGATGCCAAGTGAGTGCCAATCTGTGCCAATGGAGTGCCAATGAGTGCCCAATGAGTGCCACATTAGTGCAAGTGAGTGCCACATAGGCCAACTGAGTGCCACTTTTTTCAAGCCTTTTCTAGCCTCCCCCTGAGCCTAGAATACCCCTAATATTGGTGTGTCCTACCCCTAGGTTAAAAGGTATGAGGAATCGATCGGTGATATTACAAGTTGCTTAGGACTTCTATATGAGTAGTCCTTTTTTCTTACACTTATAACACACTCAAGAGACTCTATACACGCATCACCTAGACACCACTATACACACATTCACTATGACACTTATACAACTATGACACTTATACACACTTACACTCGTCATAGACACTTACACTTACACTGCACAACCTCACTTAATATTCTTGGACCCTCAACTTGACTGCCTCAAATCTTTGATGCTCAGTTAATGCTCAAGCATTTGCACTGCCTCAACTTTGACAGGTTCTGCCTTTGATGAACTCATCTTTGATGACGTCATCTTTGAATACATCTATATCTGTATTCATCTTTGGATGAAATCACTTGTAGCTCATCTCTCCCCTAACATCAAAGATACAGAGTTAATATTAATGTTTCCCCCCTAGTTCATAAGCTAACACCCAGGGCTCAGCGCTGAGCCTCAGCAAAGTCAGTCGCAAGCCCCGCACCCAGCAGCGTGCGCCCCGCCACGCCTCGCCGCCGCGTCCACCCGCCGCCGCGTGCGCCCGCAGGCGGCGGTTACGCGGCCGCCCGCCGCGTGGCCCGCAGGCGCAATATTCCGCGCCATGAAAATATATATATTATATCCTATATATATATTATATTATATTATATATTATATACTATTATTATATTATTATATATTATACTATAATATATATATATCATATATTTATATATATATTTTCTATCTATAATTAATATATATAATATATTTACCGTTATATATATAATAATATATATATAATATATATATAATATATATAATATAATATATCTATATATAGATATTATATATATATATATATATATATATATATATACTATATCATATACTATATATTATATAACTAATACCTACGAGTCATTCATGTTTTAACTACAATTGTACGCGAAAAACTATTTAATTAAAACATAAACTTTATATTAACTTCAAAGCAGTAAATCAGTAACTCAATAGAGGTGTTACCTAAACAACAAGGGATTAGTATGCTTTTGTTTATGTTTTACTGCTTTTAACTCATGTTTTAACTCCGTTTAACTCATATTTTTATCTCGTTTTAACTCATATTTATTAACATTCATACCTTAAAGCAGTAAATCCATAATCAATAGGAGGTGTTACCTAAACACTAAGGGATTAGTAATGCTTGTTTCAAAACTGCTTATCTGCGTTTTACTTTCTGCTTACTGCTTACCTCACTGCTTTTATGCTTTAACTCCCATTATTTACTGCTTAACGTCCACATACTTTATTAACATACTACTCGTCCTTAAAGAGTAATCAGTAATCAAAGAGGGTGCTTCCCTCTAACACCTATATTCTTTTGTTTTAACTGCTTACTGCTTAAACTTCTGCTTTAAATGCTTTAAGACTCTGTTTAACTGCTTTTAAACTCACATATCATTACATACTTCAAGTCAGTAAAATCAGTTAAATCAATAGAGGTTTAACCTAACACCTAAGGGATCTTCACAGTTTACTGCTTTGTTTACTGCTTTAACTGCTTTAACTTTCCCTGTTTTTAACTGTTAACTTTCCTGTCTTCTTACTTCTCAACTTTCTGGCTTTACTGCTTAGACCTTCCTGCTTTCTGTTTTAACTTTTCTGCTTTACTGTCTTTTTCTACTTTCTGCTTTACTGTTTAACTCTCGCTTTACTGGTTTAACATATATTATTTAAACTTACCTACCT
This sequence comes from Trachelipus rathkii, assembly GCA_015478945.1. Classification (NCBI taxonomy): domain Eukaryota; kingdom Metazoa; phylum Arthropoda; class Malacostraca; order Isopoda; family Trachelipodidae; genus Trachelipus; species Trachelipus rathkii. Next base: position 8,183 of record JABUQX010132632.1, on the reverse strand, counting down.
TAATAACGTCCGCAAATCAGCACACACACACTCACTACACACACACACAAAGGATTAGAGATCCCTTTCTTGTTTTACTCGCTTTACTGCCTTTAATACCATGTTTTATCCTGCTTTAACTCAGGTTTGAGCTGGCGCGCTTAACTCATTATGTTTTACTGCTTACACTCATGTTTTACTGCACTTAAACTCATATACTAATTAACGCTCTATTCTTTTTATTATTGTTTAATACTGTGTATATTAATAATTTTCCTCTTTTTTTTTTATTAATTCCATTATTATCTTTTATTATGTTAATTTTTATTTTTATTATTATAACTAGTGTTTATTCACCCTCCGGATCCTATTTGTTATTATTATTTTAGAACACGCAAACACACACACACAACACACACACACACACACACACACACACAGCACACATTCCTCGCCTATCACATACGTCACATCATACACTTAATCACACATCACTATGACACTTCACATTTCCATGAGACACCTTACATTTACAACTTATATCACACCGGTCACACACATCCTTCCCACACACCCCCACCACCACACACACACGTTCATTACACACACACACACACAACACACACACTACCTATAACAACCATTCACTCATGCACTTATACTACATTACTATGAATTACATTACCCATAGACACTTACATTTACACTAGCGCGCGACACGAATACACACACACACACTCTAACACACACACACACACACACACACTCATCACACACGAGAGGTGCAAAGAGTGGTACACACAGATGTAACTTACACACCATACAGAATTACCTAACTCCTCACCTTCTTCAGATAACTTACCTCCACACACCATATTCATTTCATCAGTAACGAAAGCACAACCAGCGATTTTACTTACCTCGCACACACAGATTTACTTACACACACAGATTTACCTTACACACACAGATTTACTTACACTCACAACACCCACAGATTACTTACACAGACACACCACACACAAACTTACACTATACAACACATTCACTAGACACTTATAAACATTCACTATGACCACTGTACTTTAACCCCATAGACCTTCAAGAACTCTTTAAAAGCTTGAACATTCTTCAGCAACTTCTACACAACATAGGCTACAACATCCTCAAATAGATTTACTTACACTCCACACAAGATTTACCTTACACACGCGATTTACCTCAGCTCACCCTTAACAGATTTACTTACACTCCCACACAGATTATTACTCACACAGTTTACTTACACTCACAACAGATTACTACTATTTACCTACAAACATACTCTCAGCACTTATTAACACACGATCTTACTTACTTACCTCACACAGATTTACTTATCACACCACGCCCCACCACTCACTTACCTATATCATACGTATAATTCAATTAAAAATTTTATGTTTTAATTCAAACACGTCACATTATACCTCATTCCAAAATCACTACTAAAATTATTTTCCAAGTTTTTAATTCTTATATAATTAATCAATCATTATCTTTGAACAAAGAATTTCTTATTAACTGTTAATACTTTTGTTTAATAAATTTTTAATAACGTATAAAGTTTTAAAATAACTTTCTACTAAATTTTATGAAATTTTATTAAAAACCATATACTTTATTCCCTACCTTAAGCAATATATTCATGAAGGTCACCCCTAGCAGCCCCTCTATCACCAAGCCTATGCCACTTTTGTTCTATTGACTTACTGCTTTACATCATCTGTAGCCATGTAATAAGTAAATAACATAAGTTCTTCTCTGCTAACATAAATTAATTTTAATTAAAATCTTCTAAGTTCTTATTTAAAAACTAACAATTATTCATTACATTTATATATTCGTTCGAATGCTTTACAAAATATTCAAAGTCTATTTTCAATAATTCGGATTCTTCGGGTGTATTATTATTTATTATTATTATCTATGTACTTGCAAATCACTTCAGACGAAAATCAACCCCAACCCCGACTCCTCACATGCATACGAAACTCGACCTTCTCTGTAAAGATGTGTTGAAATAACTACTTTAGGCCTAAATTTCGGATAATCCTTTTTGTCAAGCCCGGCGATTGGCTAAATTCCAGGTCAAATATATTTCAAACTGACTTTTTTCTGTAAAGATGTGGTGCAATAACTACGTTATGCCTAAATTTTTTTATTTGGATAAGCTTTTTGTATCCCATGCTGATTAAAGCCTAATACCAGGTCAAAAGGTAATTCCAGTCTAGACAAGAATCATTGTGTTATCATTATTTTTTATAATATACCTTCAAACTGAAACATGCTGGATCGGTAAGATCCTTTAAGCAGGTAAAAGGAAATGTTTCCTTACTTGTGACTTCGGTCTCGGAGTAATCCTATCTCTTTCTGACCTCGTATGTGATTTGGCTCCGAAAAATTATTTATCGTCTTTTGAAAATTAACTTTGTTCTTGTAACATTGTATTGAGCAGGCTGTGTTTTTATCTTTAGACCCAACTCATTGTTAAATCATAGTCATTTTAGCTGTTAAGCGGTGCACACGTTACTTCTTTTATTAAAAGGTTATTTTTTACTATAGTGTAATATATATTTTTATATAAATTGTTTATTGAAATAAATATTAATTTCACTAGAATAGATAATTAATTAATCACTAATCTTAGAGATACGTAGCAAATCGCAAGAGCGCTCCGCAAGCGCGACTCGGTGCGGAACCGAACGCAGAACCGCCCGGCGTAATTTATTACTACGCCGGTTCCGCGAAAATATTCTTCTTTATGATACGCCGTGTAGCACTTTCATTACATCATTTCTCGTATTTTCAAATATACTCTACCCGTTCCTATATTATGAATCGTTCATTTATTTCTTCTTATTTAGATCATTTTTAATTTTATTTATATGAAAGATTGGGGATGTTAAAAAGTTTTCTTGAAAATTTGTTTTGAAAAGAATAATTTTGTTTTGTGAAAAGCAATTTGTTTTTATTATTATCCTAAAGTTATTATTCCTTGAGGGAAATAGAACAAATACTCCGGCTTGTGACGTAGCCCATGTTCCTCTTTGTGGTATGCCTTTAGACTTATTACTTTCTTAAAGGAATGTAAAACCAGTTTTATATGCCTTAAATGTTACACCTATATACGACGTAATTATGTATTAGAAGTTATCCCATTTCCTTCCCTCTTTCAAGGTAAGCTTTACGGTTTTACTGCTTCTCTATTATAAGTTATTGAAACAAGTGTTTATTCTAAAATACATATTAATATATTACTAGTAATTAATTATTAAATACACAAATGAATTCATGCAGAATAAACTTCCCCTCATTGTACAAACCGATTTCTTTATGATTTCAGTATGGTATCTATCATTATACTTTCAAAATTACCATCGAAGTCATGTATCAGTTCATTACCTCTTCTATATCAATGTTACATCCTAATCGGCAACCATCGAGAATATCTCCTTGGTTTGTATAAACACTGGAATTCCTCCCAGACTTAAATCAAACTAATGCCGCTTGAACACATGTTATTACAGGTTCGTATCAACCTTGATACAGTACACAACTAATATTCTACATACTGTAACTGGGAGTGTGTCCAAAGAGATATCAACTCTGGATGTATGCCCTATCCTCCACTTTGAAATACACGCGCTCCCACTATTTTTGCGACGCCGTATAATATTACCGCGGCGGGTTCAGCGTCGGTTCGCACCGGTCGCGTCTTGCGGCGCTTTCCTTCGTTTTGCTCACGTATTACTATAAATCTATGAATTAATTATTATCTAATCTAGTGAAATTAATAATTATTCTCAATGTAATATTCTATTCATAATATGATATAACTTAGTATAATAAAACACTCTTTAATTCAAATCAGATATACTTTGTGCACCGCTTAACACTAAAATGACTATGATTTTAAAATGAGCTTGGGTCTACTAGAATATAAAAACACTGCTCATATCAAGTTTAAAGACAAAGCTTAATTTTTCAAAGCACCGATAAAATAATTTTTTCGACCAAATTGTATCAACACATATTGCAGATAAGGATTCTCGACCAATCACAAGTAAGGAAACATTTCCTTCTTACCCTGCTTAAAGATTCTTAACCGAGCTTTTTCAGTTGAAAATATATTTATAAAATAATAATAATAACAATGTTCTTGTACTTCCTTATGACCTTTTGACCTGGTATTCGGCTTAAATCAGCATGGGATAGAAAAAGGCTTATCCTAATTTTTAGGCCTAATTTAGGCTAACGTAGTTATTGCACCACATTGTTACAGAAATGGTCAGTTTAAATTATTATTTTGACCTGATTAGGCCTAAATCGCCCGGCTATCAAAAGATTACCCCTAAATTTAGGCCTAAAGTAGCTTATTCAACACATTTTACAGAGAGAGGTCAGTTTCGTATTTGTAAGGAGTGCGGTTGTTGTGTTTTCTCGTGATGGATTGTCAATGTTCATTGATATATAATTAATCTATAAAAGTAAATAGATTAATATTACATACACTAAAGATAGTCAAATTTTTGAAAACTTTGAAAATATTTTTTAGTTACATTCTAAAAATATATCAATATAAATGTATAATGTTATTTTTAAAAAGACTGAAGATTTTAATAAAATACATGTTATGTTAGCAGAGAAGAACTTTATTGTTTGTTTATTTTTTAATACCTTAATTAGACATTCGTACAGATGATGTAAACAGTAGTCAATTAAACAAAACGATGGCATAGTTTGGTGTAGAGGGTGCTAGGGGTCGACTTCTGATTTATCTGCTTAAGGTTCGTTAAAAATATATGTTTGTAAATAAATTCATAAAATTTTAGTAATAAGTTATTTTAAAACTTGCATATGTTAAAATTTATAAACAAAAGTATTAACAGTTATTGTATGATAATTACTTTTGTTAAAAGTAATGATTGATTTATTATAAAAGTTTAGAAACTTTGAAATAATTTTAGTATATTTGAATATAAATATAAATGTACGTGTTTAATTAACACTAAAACAATGTTAAATAAACTTTTACGTTATATGTGTAAGCTGAGTGTGCGTGTGTGGGGGTGTGTTAAGTAATCTGTGTTGTGTGTGTGTGTATGTGCAAAGTAAATCTGTGTGTGTAAGTAAATTGTGGTGAGTGTAGTAAATCTGTGTGAGTGTAGTAAATCTGTGTGTGAGTGGTAGTAAATTGGTTGTAGAGTGTGAAAGTAAATCTGCGTGTGTAAGAAAATCTGTGTGATGTGTGTGTTTGTGTGTGAGTTGTGTGTGTGTGTGGTGTGCTGTATGTGTGTATGTGTGTGTGTGTAAGTGTTAATGTAATGTCTATGGTAATGTATTCCATAAATTGAATGTGTGCTATAATGTTCTAGTGAATGTGTGTATTAAGTGTAAGTGTTGTGTGTTCTTGTGTAAGTAATCTGTGGTGTGTGCAGCGTAAGTAAATCTGTGTGTGTAAGTAAATCTGTGTGTGTAAGTAAATCCGTGTGTCTGTGTGTGTACAAGTAAATCTGTGTGAGTGTAGTAAACTGTGTGTGAGTGTAAGTAATCTGTGTGAGTGTAAGTAAATCTGCGTGTTTAAGTAAATCTGTGTGTGTGTGTGTAAGTCAATCTGTGTGTGAGTGTGTGTTGAGTGGTGGTGAGTGTGTGTGTGTTGTTCAGTGTAACTGTAAGTGCTATGGGTTAATGTAGTTCATAGTGAATGTGTGAAAGTGTCATAGTGAATGTGTGTATAAGTTTATTCGTGTGTGTGTGTGTGTGTGTGGTGTTGTGACCGTGTGGTTATAAGTGTAAATGTAAGTGTCTATGGGTAAAGTGTAAGTGTCATAGTCTATGGGTAAATTCAAGTGTCATAGTGAATGTGTGTATAATGGTAAGAGTGTGTGTTGTGTCTGTGTGTGTTGGTGTGTTGTGTGTGTGTTGTTGTGTGTGTGTATGTGTTCTAATAATAATAACAATGGGTGAAGTAAATAACACTAAAGTAATAATAAAAATAAAATAAATAATAAAAATAATAAAAACTATATAAAAAAATAAATTATTACAAATAATAATCAATAATTAAAAAAGTATTAAAACAAATAAAAAACATAGATGTTAATAAATATAATAGTGTTCAAGCATAAAACCTATGAGTTAAAGCAGTAAAACACTTGAGTCTCAAGCATAAACACCTGAGTTTATAAGCATAAATGAGTTAACAGCAGTACAAGCCAGTAAAACAAAACGCATACTAATCCCCTTGGTGTTAGGTCACATCTTGATTTACTGATTTACAGCTATTGGGAAAATGTATGTTTAATAAATATATAGAGTTAAAAGCAGTAAAACATATGAGTTAAGCAGTAAAGCAGAAAGTTAAAGCAGTAAAGCAGAAAGTTAAAACAGTAAAGCAGAAGTTAAAGCAAAAGCAGAAAGTTAAAGCATAAAGCAGAAAGTTAAAGCAGTAAAGCAGAAAGTAGTAAAGCAAAAGTAAAACAAAAGCATACTATCCCTTAGGTGTTAGGTAAACCTCTATTGATTTACTGATTTACTGCTTAAGGTATGTTAATGTATGTGAGTTAAAGCAGTAAAGCAGTGAGTTTAAAGCAGTAAAACAAGAAAGCAGTAACGCAAAAAAAAAGCATACTAATCCACCCCTTAGTGTTAGGTAACACCTCTCTGCTATGATTTACTGATTTACTGCTTTAAGGTAATGTAATAGTTAATCAATATGTGAGTTAAAGCAGTAAATCTGTAAATAACAGTAAAGCAGTGAGTAAAGCAGTAAAGCAGAAGTTAAAGCAGTAAAGACCAGTAAAAAAACCACTAATCCCTTAGGTGTTAGTAACACCTCTATTGAGTTTTACTGATTACTGCTTTAAGGTCATTTGAAATGTTAATAAATATGTGAGTTAAAACAGTAAAACATATGAGTTAAAGCTAGTAAAACATCGAGTTAAAGCAGTAAAACATTCAGTAAAACAAAAGCATACAATCCCTGGTGTTAGGTAACACCCTCTATTGATTTAACTGATTTCACTAGCTTTAAGGTTATGTAAGTTATGTCTTTAATAATATTTCGTACAATTGTATTAAAATGAAATGACTCGTAAAAATATATATATATTATATATATATATTATATAAATATACTATATATTTATATATAATATAAATATCATATATTTATATACTATATATATATATATATATATATTATAATAACTATTATATATAACTTATTTAATTTCATAATATAATTTATAATATATTATATATATCTCTTTATTCCTCTTATTTTCTATATATTATATAATAATATTATATATATATTTATAATATATTTCACTGCATTAACAATACATCTATATATCTTATTTATATATATATATACTATATATATATACTATTCATCTCGCGCGGGAAATATTGCGCCCTGCGGGCCGCCGTGCGGGCGGGTCCGCGAAATATTGCGCCGCGGGCGCACACACGGCGGGCGGGGACGAGGCGGGCGATGACGCGGCGGGGGCACCTGCGGTGCGGGGTTGCTGACCTTTGCCGCTGAGGGTCTCAGGCTGAGCCCTGGGTTTAGCTTTATGAAGCTCAGGTTGGGGAAAACATTAATATTAACTCTGCTTCTTTGATGTCAGGTTAGAGATGAGCTATCACAAGATGATTTCATTCAAAGATCACATCATCCATATAGACTGGTTTCAAAGATGACTCCATCAAAGATGATCATCAAAGATGAACCTTCAAAAGTTGGCACCAATGCTGAGGCATTAATGCTGAGGCTATCAAAGTTAGGCATCAAAGTTGAGGCGTCAACAATACCAAGTGTGTGGTGTAGTGTAAGTGTCCTATTTGGCACGAGTTGTCAGTGTGTATAAGTGCTCTAGCTGTGTAATAATGTGTCCAATAGTGCATGTCTGGTATAAGTTCGAGTGTAATGCGTGTATATAGTGACATAGTGTGTATGAGCTGTTAGAAAATAGACATAACTCAGTAGTAGGTAAGTTCATCCTAGTCAACTTGTAATATACTCCACATCGATTCCTCAACCTTATTGACCCTAGGGGTAGACACCCATATTAGTTCTATTGGCTCAGGGGGAGGCTAGAACAAGGCTTGAAAAAAGTGCACTCAGTTGGCACTATGTGGCATTCACTTGGCACTAT
>JABUQX010132631.1:10000-16140 GCA_015478945.1 Trachelipus rathkii | reverse complement strand
AGAAATTGATGAATCTAAATTAAATTGATATATATATATATATATATATATATTAAAAATACTACTCGTTTTCTTAAATCATATGCATAAAGTAAAGTAAATACAGGTAACACCTTACCTGGAAAATCCTTGATTAATGAGTATGATATGTAGACACAATGATTACAGTTTTTAGTGTGCATTAATAGTAACTGCTTGGCTTTTAAAATACATAGAGAAATAGAGTTATCAGTTATACTCGGAAATAATCTGCAATAGAAGAAATTCTTAAGAAATAACAATTTGTAAACCAAAACCAAATTTGTACATTACAAAGGAACTTGCAGATTATTACATTTCTCCCCACCCGTCATAATATGACGGAAACTGGGGAATGGAGAAAAATGAAAAAAAAAAAAAAACTTTTAGAAAATCATTATGTTCTTGGTCATAAGCTGTGAATTAGAGACAGTCCAAAATACCTGTTGATGGAGAAGATTCCACAGGAAGTAACAAATTCACTGGTTGCAAACCGGTGGAACCAGGTAAAAGCGTGATTTGGGTTATATTTACCAATAAAATCTTATTTATTTTTTTCTCTGGTAGGATTTCCTTTCCAGAACTTGACTTTGCACCCAAGGGGCATCTGAAGAAAGTTGTGATACTCGTTGTCGAGTTCTAGATGCTATGCTTTCATTTGTTGGAGATATGAGTTTATTTCTTTGCCGAATAGATGAGAGATCAGCCCTGCTCGTTGCATCAACTGACAACCTAGGCAAAAAATAAGTGGTCAGCTGGGAAGTATAGATCATTTGGGTTCATCTAAAAGACCAGAAAACGCATTGGTCGAATTAGCCTTCAAAGTTGGGGATCCGGGTTATATGATGGATCCTATATGTAGGAGGAGCACCCATAGACATGGGAAGAGTGTTCGAAATTGGAGTGTTGTTGGCACTGTCCTTGAAACTGTTTTTCCAAAGATACTAACTTCACCAGAAGTAACAGGGTTGCTTAGAATGGGTGATCCTAAGATACATTAGGCGATGGTTTGAAATCTTAAATTTTTTATGACAACAGAATTGATAGCAAAGTGTGTGAATTGGTCCTAACTGGTGGTGGACGGGTAGCGAGGCTATGCTAAGTGACAAAAAAACATTAATGGAAAGAGCTATCTCCCAAAAACGAGGGGACGTGATGTGTTAAATAATGGAACTTGATGAAAACGGAACTGATTTAACATTGGAGAGAAATGGAAAGAGAATATCTGATCAGGAACAGAACTCTGATCAGGCGAAACAAATAAGTTTCCAAACAAAAATAGGATAAATTATTTAATTTATTGGAGAGTATGAAGAAACCTGTGGAAACGAGAGAGAGACAGAAGCTTCGTCCATACTGCAGAACATTGTTAACATTGTCTAGAAATTGTTCAGAGAACCTGATGTAGCGGATTTTACTATAAGAAATAAAAGCCGAGCATACAATATTGAAATCAAGAAAGCGTGCAGGCTGGTCTTATCCCAGGATTGATACTTGGGGGATACCCAAAAAAAACAAGTAAACAACCCAACATGATTCCTAATATCTTCTTTTATATCTAAGAATATATAGATCAATAGTGATCTTAATAATTAATTACAAAAAAATTACACTGATGCGAGAGCGCTGTGAGATCGTGAGACCAATCCTACTACTTCTACAATAAAATTTACACACGTTGTTCCAATATCCAATATATATAAATAAACTACCGCACCTACTAGTTCCACCACCAGGTATTACAATATACCATATACTACAATATTACTTACTACAATATTAATTCCTACAATCAATATACCTACAACATATAACACTTATAGAAAAAATGTAATAAATGATAATAAATGTAAAAAATATGCGAAACAAATTTGTTAATCAGAATGTCTTTGTTTTAAGTTTTTTTTTTTTTAAGTATATATGATACCACTTTATTGTCTTGGTGTATTTCAAATACCACTGTATTTTCAAATTTGTCGTTTATTATGGTACCACTCACTTATGGTACCTCTTAGTTTATTTTTCAAATATAGTACCAATACTTTTATAATTTTCAAAATATCTGTCTTCTATATCCGTAATTTCACTTTTTACTTTTATGTTCAAATTTAAATTGTTTCCACGTTTTAATTTCAGTTTTCTTTTTCGGTTTGTGTAAATTTTCAAGTTTCAATTATTCCACGTATCTTTTGTTTCCACTTTTTTTTGTTTTAATTGTGATCTCGTTTAATTTTATTTCAGTTTCAAAGTTTATCCAATTCCATTGTTATTTTGCAAATATTTCTTAAATTTGGATGTAACCCGCACCGCTGGTTCCGAAGGTGTACCGCACCATTTAGTTCATTCGGCAACCCAGTACCTAAATGTCAAATACAGCTGCCTCAATAATTTACAGCAGCCACATGGAAATACGGATAACCGGCCACAGGGAAATAATACAGCCGCGGAAGAAACTGCTCCAAGTCTGGATAAAAACGAAGTTCCCGAAAACGTAATGCAGCTCGCAAATTGGAATGAAATCCGGCCTCCAAAAAAACTGGAACGAGAACAAAAATTAAAACAAAATTCCTAATAAAAAGTTACATAATTCCTAACCTTAATTACAAGAGTTTAAATAAATTGACTCTGTAAAAAATTAAATAAATAGTTGAAGTTAAAAATGCACTAATCATTAACATTAACACTAATTATCCATTAAAATTCAAATAAGATGTGTGCGTATGCTCGAAAATCAACAATTGATTCTATCAATCAAATTTAAACATCAACACTTATAGATGTCTTTAATAATGCAATCCATTTAGAATTCAAAACTGTTAAATGTAAGCTGGTAGATGTTCAACATTGCAAATTCCAAAAACTCTAATTATCTTTAAGATAAAAATCTTGTTTATAAATAAAAAAAAAATTCAATACAAAGACTATTACGTAATAGCTACCTGGCCAATGGTGTTGACCAGTTTTTTCTTACTTCTACAGACAGTCGGAACCTTCACCAAAGTAGTCCTCCACCTCAACTTGACAAACGACAGTATACCCCAATACTAGACTTCAGTACTGCAAATTTAAAATAAAAAATCCACTACTTTAGTAGATTTCAGTTCATAGAAATACAAATCCTTCATCGCAATAACAAAAGGTTTGATTATAAATTCCATTAATCATTAATCAATAATAAAACAAAACAAGGACCCTTACCATAGAAAGATCCCAAATTCTCAAGAACGATCACCATTTTCAATACAATAGTTTTTAAAATTCATCGATAGTTTAGATACATATGAATACAAGCATTCTTCAAGAACCTTTAAAAAGAAAGATGTAAATATTAAAATCAAGATTCATATTAATCTCCCAATAAGAATGCTTATTAGAAAATAATATCATATTTCATTAAATGTATTTTGAATAACTTTAAATTTAATTAATTTTATATTAATTATAAATTATTTTTATTTTCCTTATTAAAAATTATTATTAAAATTTTATTAACTATATTAATTATAAAATAATTTTTATTTTCTTGCATTAAAATTTCGTCTATTATTTCTCGATTGGAAAGAAAAGAACGTATTTTTGTATTATTACGTGAATTTAATTAATATAGTAATACATAATTTAATATTCCATATTTAGTAGTTGGGTGGATATGGTCTCAGGGTCGTACATAATTAAATTAAAATTAAGAAGGGGAAAGTTGGGGACATTCAATGAATTTATTGCAAAATATGCTGGGACCAAAAGAAAAGAGCAGGGAACAAATTATTATTATTATTATTATTATTATTTTTATTATTATTATTATTATTATTATTATTATTATTATTATTATTATTATTATTATTATTATTATTATTATTATTATTATTATTATTATTATTATATTATTATTATTATTTTTTATATTTTATATTATATTATTATTATATATTATATTAATTATTAAATTATAATATATTATTATTATTATTATTATTATTATTATTATTATTATTATTATTATTATTATTATTATTATTTTTATTTTTATTTTTATTATTATTTTTATTTTTATTTTTATTTTTATTTTTATTTTTAATTAATTATTATTTTCATGTTATTATTATTATTTATTATTATTATATGATTATTATTTTATTATTATTATTTATTCATATATTATTATTTTTATTATTATTATTTTATTATTATTATTATATATTGTTTTGTTATTGTTATGTTTGTTATGTTATTGTTTATTGTTATGTATTATTATATTATTATTATATTTATTATTATTATATATTATTATTATTATTATTATATGTATTATGATTATTATTGATTATTCTTATTATGATGATTATTATTTATTTTTATTATTATTATTATTATTATTATTACTTTCGATTATTATCTATTATTATTATGATTCGCATTATTTTATGTATTATATTATTATTATTATTGATTATATTAATTATTTTATTATTATTTATTATTATTATTATTATTAATCATTATTATTATTATATTATTATTATTATTCTTATGGATTATTATTATTATTATTATCTTATATGTATTATTATTTTCTCATTATTATTGATTATATTATTATCATTATATTATTATTATCATTCATTATTTATTTTTATATTATTATTATATTATTATTTATTATTTTACTGATTATTATTTTCATTATATTAATTATTATTATATTATTATTATTATTATTATTATCAGATTTATCATTATTATATTAATTTGTATTATTATTATATTATTTTTCCATTATATCATTATTATATATTATTATTATTATTATTATTATTATTCATCTATAATTATCTATTATTATTCATATTATTTTATTATTATTATTATTATTATTATTTAATATTTATTAGTTTATATTAGTTATATTAGTTATTATCATTATCATATCATTATCATATTCATATATATTATTATTATTATGTGAATTATTATTTATTATTATTATTATATTATTATTAATTATATATTATTATTATTATGATTATATTATATAGTATTATTAGGAACTTTTAACTTTCAATATTATGAACGACAAGCTGTTTTCATTTAGTTATCTAAAAATCAAGGAAAAGAATCTAATATTTGGAAAAAGTATTGATCGTTAATAATAAAATATGAAAGTCGCGGATGTTGGCAATGAAACGACTTTTATCTTTAGCATAGATTTTAAAATCTACTTTTCTTTTTCGATTGTAACAAGGTTCGCTCACGTATCGAGATCAACGCGAACAACTTTTTTTTTTCATCGAATTGCAATTTTCTTTATGTTATCATTCGGACACTCGCGTATTGTCTTTCCGTGATTAATGACTTTACTTGTATCTTACGAGTGTTATTTGACCGTTAAGTAGATTGTGTTATAATACACATACACCAAACATATAAAAGTGTAATATATATATATATTTATATATATATATATTATATATATTATATATATATATTATATGATATATATATATTAATATATAGTATATATATATATATATATATTTATTATATATTATAATTATCATATTATAATATTATATATTATATTATAATATATATATATATAATATATAATATATATTATTTATATAGTATATATATATTATTATATATATTATTTATGGTAATTGTTAGCCAGAGGGTTTCACCCCCGATGTTTATGAAAATCACAGGACATACTCTAAAAAAAATAATAATAAAGAATAGTTAAAAACGAAAATCGTCGCTCTCTTGAGGAAAAAAAAATCTACAGCCTCTCAAAGTTGTAATAAAACCCCCCATTAGGATTTGTTATTAAAAAAAAAAAAAAAAATTTTTTTTCTTTGAAACAACACATCAATGTCATGAGAATCATGACATCTAGTCAAAACAACTTGTAAATATCTGTATGAAAAGTTCGGCCTTGGAAGTTTAAATTTTGCCATAGTAGACTTTGTGTATAAAAAAACTGAATGGGCCTCAAGATCAGTTTAAGAATATCCTATTCCAGGTTATGATAAGATTTGTTAATTACATCAGAGTGTTTCTCTGTGCTTATCACTAACAAACTTAATCGATAACACCTGAGTGAAGTCCTGAAATGAGACTAA
>JABUQX010132630.1:10000-11865 GCA_015478945.1 Trachelipus rathkii | reverse complement strand
CAGTATGCTGGATTCAAAGTTAGGGATTTGGGTTTAATAAGTTTCGCATTTAAATGGTGAAACGCTTGCTTTTCGTTATACCATATATATATATATATAATAACAATAGCATATAATAATAATATAATAACTTATAATATATATATATATAATAACATAATAATAACAATATATGTATATATATATACTATAACTATATATATATAATATAATAATATATATATAAAAATATATATATATATAATAACCAACATATATACTTCTTATATATAATAACCAACAGCAATAACATAACTCATATATATATGTAGCCAACAGCCTTATATGCCTCGCCTGTATAACTGTACTGTACTGCTATGCTAACTATAGCATATATATATATATATTGCTGCTGTCTATGTATTATATATATATATATATACTTATATCTGCTTTTATATCTTTGCTGCTCTTATATATATACTTTGCTAACAATAATATATATATATATATATATATATATATACATACATAATAGCTTTTCTTTTTTTCATTTTGTTTTTTCTATTACTGATAATTGCGGCTTTCCTTGAGATTTCTGCACATATTTGGATTTGCTCCATCAAAATAGATTTAACTAACCTTCGTTTAGTTTATTTCTGTCTTCTCATATAATTTAGTACTGGTAGAGACATCTCCCTTCAATATTTCATCAGTAGTCCCAAGTAGTTCATTTTCATTTACCTTTCCACTTTCATCTATCTCTTTGAAATTAGCTTGTACTGAGGTTCATTTATTTTCTTTTACTCTTGCCTGTAATAAAACTAGAATAGTTTTTAATTTCATATGAATAGATTTTTCAAAATTAAATTTTGAAGGAAACAATTTGCAATATTTTAGTAAATTTTCAATGTTACCCATAAGATGACTCCTAGGGTATCTGATTAACAAGAGGGTGTACAGTTCCAAATATTTCAATACTTTCACGATTATGCAGTAAGCAGAATCAGTTCCTAAAATAAAACCTACTTTATTAATTTTGCTTGAATTTTCTTCAGGGTAGTTATCTGCCAAAGTATATCCTTTTCCTTAATTTATATATATATATATAACCAATATATATATATATATATATAATATAATAATATATAACAATAATATATATATGTACATATATATATATATATATATATAATAAATATATATATAATATATATATATATATATATATATAATATAATAACTATATATATAATTAAAACAATAACGCAACACTAGAGTGAAATGTAACTCGCAGAGAACGGAAAGCCGCCTTGTGAATCCACACCGTACAGACGAAAGCATCGGATCATGGCTATGTAATCACCCGCAGAGAGTTAAGCTGCAGTATTGAGGACCATCACCGCGATAAATTTGGGGAGAATATCCACGTGACGCTGAACCTGGGAGAGGTAGAGGTGGGTTATGTCGGGGTATAATCCGGCGAAGGATCATTCACATACAAGCGACTCGATCACATGAAGAGGATAGTGCGTCAACTGTCAAGAGATCGGGCGTGCAGATAATAACACTTCACGCCGAAGGACACGAATTACCGGGCGCGGTCGACGGTTCGGTGTAACAACGATACCAATGGCGGAGATGCATGGCACCAGGGTGAGTGACAATACAGTGTTGACGACTTGTGGAACATAGTTACCGGCGGGAGGCCTTCCATAGGTCTCACCACGGCGCATCCGGGGCGACGGCATTTATCCGAAAACACATCTGGACGGTCAACGATTGGGCAGAGGTGCTCTTTACGGACGAGACGATCTGTGTACGCCTCGGACAGGCGTACTAGAGTATACCGACGCGACGGAGAGGTCCGCGCAATGCAATGTGCT
>JABUQX010132629.1:0-24830 GCA_015478945.1 Trachelipus rathkii | reverse complement strand
GTTGTACTTCGTTTCAGTTTCAGATTGGTGTTGAACGTTTCGCATTATCGTGAAACGGTTACCGTGCGCCGCTTCATATATATATATATACAGTAGCGTATCCAGGAATTTTTTTTCGGGGGCCAAACAAAAATCGTCCTTTATATATATATATATATATATATATATATATATATATATATATATATATATATACAATATATATATATATATATATATATATATATATATATATATATATATATATATATATATATATATATATATATATATATATCTCTATATAGTGGAAGGACAAAATATTAAATTCTAAGAAAAAAATGGGAAGGTAGAATTACTAAAATCATTTTACCTAAATTGTTAAATTTAATCGCGCCCTGACATGAGAGTGAGCAGAAGTCGAGATAATATTCAATTTTATTTCAATATTTCGATGTATGTAGGAGGGCAAGTCCAATAACTTTCATCTCAATAGTATTTCTCAGTAGGTTTTCAGATATCTTAATGTTAAAAGCTTCTTTCTACTGAAGCATTAAACACGGGTAAAATTGCCAGTATTTGCAACAAGATGTAAATATTTGGAAATTGTGACTGCGAACAAGAAAATAGTCCATCTATTGCTGTTTTGGGGCAACCTGTGCTGTGATGCCATTTCAACTTTCATAAATCCCATTCAGCTTTTACTAAATATTCTTTTGGACTTTCGAGATCTTGCTTGTAAAATATTACACAATCTTTTATCTTCTCATATGGCACATTACACCCGTTCGGTATGACAAATTGCAAGGAAAATTTAAAAACCTCTCTCCTAATGCTGATATTAAATCATCCAAAAATGGTATGAAAATGGATGTGCGATAATAAGTCAGTGGGTCGGAAGTAGGAATGTTGAGTCTGTATTTTTGGAATTTGTTAATTTTTGGTACAGTAATTTCAATACTCAGTTCAGATTCAGATACGCTTACACATTCTTCAAAAATCAGCAGAAATTCTAATGCTGCATTTTCTCTGATGTTTTCAAGTTTAGTTTAACTAATGGACTTACAATATTTAAAGCGACGAATTATATAAAATTAATTTAACTTCTGCACTTTATATCATTAACGGATATAATACTTAAAAATTTTTAGTGTCTGGAAAATTTCGGGGGGGGCCATGGCCCCCCTGGCCCCCCCCTAAATACGCCACTGTATATATATATATATATATATATATATATATATATATATATATATATATATATATATATATATATATATATATATATATATATATATATATACTCACCATTTTTACCTTTTACCTTTTCACCACCTGATCACCGCTACTGGGGCCACACCAGGGCAAGGAAGCTCGCCTCCCTGGCCGGGCGGTCCAGCAACTCAGCGATGCCATATGCTCTTCTTTAGGCCTCCAGGTCCGGACAGTGGAGCAGTAAATGCCCTGTTGTCTGAACGCATTCTGCAGCGTGGGCAGTTTGGGGATAGGGTTTCCCCGATCTTGAATCTGGCCCTATATTCCTGTAATGCTGGATGGTGGCCGCACCTCAGTTTAGCTAGATGTGCCTGCATAGCTATAGAGAGAGTGTTGTTTTCGTTTGAAATTTGTGCTGGATTGTTGTTTAGTATTTTATTGTGTGTCCGGTTTGCAAGATGTCTGCCGGTTATTATAGTGTGGATGTGTTTGTTTGGAGCTGTATTCTGTGGTTTAGGTGGGATGTAGTTTAAGATTTCTTTATAATAATTTGCATTGGAGGATTTAGGAATCTCTAGACGTTATTTTGTTGGGTTAGATAGATATGGATAGCAAGGATGAGAAGGTGTGGTGGTTTTTGCAAAGAATTGTGTACCTATCATGTCTAAGTGTGATTGTATGGTGAGAATGTTTGTTTCATTGCGTAGGTGTTGTTGTGGGGTTGTAGTTGTGCAGTGTGTAATAATTCTGAGAGCTCTGTTTTGTAGCTTTTGTAAATTATTTAAGTTGGTGTTCGATAAGTGTGGGAGCCATATTCTTGATGCGTAGTTGAGTATTGGTCTTATGAATTGTTTGAAAATGGTTATTGCTAGATCTTTATTATTGTTTATGTTTGAATTTGCTATTATTTTTAAGATGTTTAGTTTCCTGTTTGCTGATGTTATGGTGTTTTGGGTGTTTTGATAGGGTTAAATGTGTGTCTATAGATAAATCTAGTATTTTTGGTGTTTTGTTTAGTGGTATTGGTGTGTTGTTTAGAAGGATGTTCGGGTGCGAGTTGGCTAGATGTTTGTCAGTGGTGATTAGAGTCACAGAGGATTTGCTCGGAGATACGATCATTCTGTTGTTGTTTAGCCAGGTTTGTATTTGTTCTATGTATTTTTGTGCTAGTTGGGTGGCTGTTTCTAGGTTTTGGTTAGTGGTTGCTATTGTTATGTCGTCTGCGTATGTTGTGATGTTTGTATGTGTTGTGGCTGAAGTTGGTAAGTCTGGTGTGTATAGGTTGAAGAGTGTAGGGGATAGTAAAGGGGCTATTTTCTGGTCTTGAATAACCACCTTCAGTAGAAGAATATTGGATGTTGAAGAGAGTGAGCGTTGTCACGATAAAGTGGCGTTTCTTCCCGGAAGCTGCTTAGGATTCGTCAGTGGTGCTAGCTGCTTCATGTACCAGACGCCACAGAACTCCCCTAAGTGACAATGCCGCGAGCACACTCCGCTCTCCGAACCTGGAAAGACGTCAGATAGTAGCGTGAAGCTGTCAGGTGAGAGCTAGGTGTGCACACATTAAGGTCACTGAGAAGGCTTCGACCACTCTGTACCCTTATGTGCAGTTGGTCCGCACCTGCAGAACATATTAAGTTGTGTCTGGGTACTGTGTCGAAAGCTTTGTTTATATCTATTGCTATTAGTATTGTTT
The DNA here is from genome assembly GCA_015478945.1 of Trachelipus rathkii. Taxonomy (NCBI): domain Eukaryota; kingdom Metazoa; phylum Arthropoda; class Malacostraca; order Isopoda; family Trachelipodidae; genus Trachelipus; species Trachelipus rathkii. Next base: position 21,940 of record JABUQX010132629.1, on the reverse strand, counting down.
TGTGATAGGGTTTTTTGTTTAGGCCGTTAACGATGGGTTGGATGATGTTTGTGAGGGCTGTGGTGGTTGAGTGCTGTTGTTTGTATCCGTGTTGGAATGGAGTGTTAGGTATGTATGGATTTATTATATTTAGGATGAGTCTTTCAAGTAGTTTGCTGAATGTAGATAATAGTGATATTGGACGGTATGAGGCTGGGTCAATGGGGGCTTTTCCTTGTTTTAATTTGGGTATAATGATTGCCTCTTTCATTTTTGTGGATGTGATTTAGTTGTAAGGATTTGTTGAAGATGATTGTGAGATATTCTATTGTTTTATGTGATAGGTGTATGTTGGATATGTTGTCTTGGGCCCGTAGCTGGTGAGTTTTTGAGGTTTTTGATTGCTTTCGTAGTGTTTGCTGGAGTTATTGGGTGTATATTTTGTTGTATGTTTTTCATTTTTTTAATCTTTTTGATAGTTTTCCTGTTTTGGTGAAGAGTACGTTTGTTACTTTGTTTGGCAAAGTGTTTGGCTAATTTGTTGTTGTGTTGTTTGGGTGTTAGAGGTTGTTGGTTATTGGATTTTATTAGGGATTCATGTGTTTGTGGTATTTTGTTTTTTGCGTTATGTAGTGTTTTTATTGTTTCCATAATCTGTTGCTGTTTGTGTTATTGATATTTTTTGTTAGGTGTTTTTGAAAGTTTTTTGTGTTGTGGGTTTTAGGGAGTTCAGTAATTTGAGTGTTGAGGTTGGTTATTTGTGTGTTATTTTGGATGTTGTTTGGGAGTGTTTTTTTGAGTTGGTTCCTTTGTTTGAATAGTGTTTCTATTTCAGGAGTTAGTGTTGGGTTGTATTCTTTTATGTATTCCTTAGGTATGAATTTATTGGCCGCTTTTGCTATTATGTGGGTGATGTGACTTATGGCTTTGCTTAGTGTCTTTTCCATTAATCTGTAATGTTCTGAGGTTGTTCTCCATGTATTGTGTGAAGTTTGCCCATTCTGCTTTTTTGTAATTGATGTATGTTTAAGTATGTGTCTTATGTTTTTTGCTTTTGTATTTAAGGGAGATGATCTGAGTTTAGTTCTGGTAATGAAGACCATGTCAGGTTTGGATAGATGTTTGGTGAGCAGAAGATGATATCTGATGAGGTAGGGGACTAGTTGTTGTGTAAAGGTAGTCTTGTGTGTGATTCTTTGTGGTTTAGTATGTTCAGTGTTTCTAGATGCGATAGGAGTTTCGTGCCTCTGTTGTCGCGTGTTTGGTGTTTGTACCATGTTTCGTGGTGCACATTAAAGTCTCCTGCTAGTATTAGGTTTGGGAGTTGTATTACAGAAGATAGGTTAGGATTTAGATTGTTTTGACAGTATGAAGAAATTTGATGCGGAATATATGTGTTTATGATGTTATAAGATTTATTACTTAATTTGATTGTAACTGATTGTGTTTTTATTTTGTTGTTGTTTATTAGTGTTGCAGTTTGTGTTGAGGTACTTGAATATGTTATGGATTTCTGTATCAGGGTAAGTAGGCTGTGTTGAGGCGAATCAGTTACCTTGTATATTGAGTCATATTTGTAGAAAGTGGGTTTTGTGATGTTTCTAGGTTTTTTTGTTTATAAAGTTGTCTTACTTTTCTAGATTGTTATAAAATTGTTTTACTTTTCTAGATTGTTATAAAGTCATGTTATTACTTCTAGATTGTTTAAAGTTATCTGTAGTTGGGGCTTATTATGCTGGGGTGGAGTACAGTATTTGACTTCCAATTGTTGTCTCTCCGATTTGTGTGTGTGCATATGGGAGCAGGCTAAGTGTATACAGCAAATGGCACGGGAACCTCACAGAGTTGCGTCCCTGACGGAATTTTATGCATATTAGTGGCATGTCCATACCTGAGGACTGGAACTCTTGCTCGATGTCTCGGCTGAGTATCGTGGGATGGGGAGTGGCGGTTCTTCCCTCCTTGAGAAAATATTGTTGCGGCTGTGAGGTTTGACGTTTTGATGGAATTGTGCATCTTTGAGATCTTGGCTGTTTATCGGCTGGGCGCCTCGAGACCGGCGTTACGGGACTACGTGGATAGCGAGACTTGTACCCAGTGAGACTGTTCTTCCGGAGAGTAGGTAGTTGGGGGAGGTGAAAGAGCTCTTGAACCCTCGAACGAGTCGCATGCAGTGTCAAGAGGACTCGTTTAATTTCACGAGACGTAAGTGGACTCCATCATGCTTCCTGACTTCGTATAACTCTCTTATTATTAAGATATGTAATAGCATATATAATTATGTTATACTATAATATATTATAAATGAAATTAGTTATATAATATATATTAGTATAATATATTATATATATATATACTTTTATTACATAATTAATAATATTAATTATATTAGTATTATATATATATAATCACTTGAATTTTGAAATGTGTGTTCTAAAATAGAGGAAGTGACAGCTCCTATATTCAGAACCAGCATATGAAGCAATGTGAAGTTTTAAAAGGCGCCTTATAATCTCTTACCTCTTTAGCTTACTTTGTGAAGAGAAAAGATACCAAGAAAGAATTTGATTTTAGCTTACAAAATGATGATTTTTAGTATTAATATCAGGCAAAGGAGACATGACGTCAAAAGATAAAATAACACTACAAGGCATTAGGGAGTATTAGAGATGTGGTGAAGCAGATAGAATAGCAACGGCATTGTCTCAGTTGATACTTAGTGACAAGAGTTTGAACGAAGGGTTGAGCTTTAGTTGAAATCAAAACCTTGGAAGGTCCTTCGGGAGAGCTAAAAAAATGAAATTAGAGGAGAAAAGGAATAAGTTAGAAAAGCTTTTCCTCGTGAAAATGAAGAGGTCATAGAACGATAATTGTATTTTATAAAAGCCCGTGCAAACCAGAAAAAGATTGAGAGTTGGAGATAGTGTCTTTATAATATATATATATATATTATATAATAGTATATATATATATTTATATTTATTATATATTACTTATTAGTATATATAATAGTATATTATATATATATATAGTTATATATTAATAATAGTATGAATATAGTATAATCATTATATATATATTATATATCTATATATATGATAAAAAATAGTATATATTAATATAATAATATATATTATAATAATATATATAATATATATATATTACGTAATATAATATAAATATATATATTTATTCTATATTTATTATATGTTATATATGTAGGAGTATATACTTTATATATATATATATATATATATATATATCATCCCCCCCAGATTAGGGTAGGTTCATACCCTGGTAGGGTTCATACCCTGGGCAAGGCACACAACCATACCCCCTCACCTAAACCCCGTATTCACTTCCTATTTTGCACACTTTTCTTCTCGCCTGTGCAAGGCCCTTCACATTCTTTATCATCATTCAGGATTCCATTACTGAACTCAATCACTTTTTCTATCAGCTTTATGAGGATGTTTATTTACATAGAAAGATGTATACAATCCGCTTAACCAACTGACTATATCCATCCTTTCCATTGACCAAACCATCTCAATGACTCTTCGTTTTTCTCTTTTTCACCCCTTTCTTACCATACAATCCCTAATCATTTCATATCCTCATTTTATCATTCTTTCTCACACCTAAACACGGCCTAGATATGTTCATCTAACTCTGTACCAAGATCTTACTCTTATTCCTACCACAGTTTCTAACTATAAATATACACATACTATATATCATTATTATACAGTACTTTGTAACCCTCATACAAAACCCTAGCGTTTTCAAGACTAGTGCCATTTAACCCAGATTTAATGCACAGTCACCCTAACTATTCATACAACTTTCGCTTATCTGATCTTACTCTTGCTAAATTAGTGACGCGTCATTTTTCATCCAGCTATTTCTAAAATATTTTAAACTCAGAACACTTGTTCCAGGTTACTCACCATCTAACTCACAACTTCAAACCGACATAGGTTGACTTGATAGTATCTCCAATAACGCATAATCTACTATCTACTCATTTACTTTCAACTCTCCTTTTATAGACACATCGAGACATAACGACTCGCTCGAGCTCCTTTTTTCCCTAATAGCTCTCAACTGCCTCATTCAGATTTCGCCACACAAACCAAAGCACCTTGATATATATTAATATGCACCTCCCTCTACGTTACCGCTACTTCTTTCTTTCTAACAACTCCCCTGCTATCGAATACTTCTTTCTTTCATACTCATCTATTACAAATTGAATACAAGGTGACATAGGTCCAATTCCGCCTCACTTCGCTATTAATAAATAACCATCACTTTAACTCATTTATTCCCAACACACGCTTCCCGCTAGTTCTTAAATTACTTTTTAATATTCATCAGAAGCCTACCACAAGCACCATTATACAACACTGCCAGAGAGTTCCCTGTCCTATCCTTCACCTTCTTTGATTCTCCAGGCTTATACATTTCTCTCTTCTTCTCATTTTATTAATCATTATGTTTCAATGTAAAGATTTTCCACATCATCTACCGCTTCTAAATGCATCCGTCTGCGCCATCAGTCGACACGCTAACCTTTCGACAGAATTACCGTCATACATCTTCCCTCAGCAGTCAATAATTATTCCTCCATCGACGTTAATTCCTACAGTATCCTTATAAAAGATAGACTATTACTTGCTCTTCCAGCTCGGAACATTATATATACCATCCATAAACACTGTGTTACAAACTTCCAAATCTATTTCTAAACACCTCTCGCCTCTGTCTTGATCTTTTACCATATAATTTTCTATATTGGCCTGCAGTAATTTACATTCTCATCTATCTACTCTTACTACCATACCTCTCTATTTATATTTACTCTATACATTCTCCAATACCTTTATCCTTCTCTTGAACATCTCAAAACTACACACATTCACGCCTCTTCATTACTTACTAGTCAATGTTATGCAGATTTCAAAAAAGTTTTTCGCGCTTTTCTTTTCACATCTATTCATCAGTTACGAAAAAGTAACACTCCTATTTTATTATTATTAGGATGTCCTTTTTACTTCATCATATTAATTAATATATTATAATATATATATTAATTATTATTATAATATATAATAATAATACTATAGTTTATATAAAAATAATACTACGAATCGATATTGATCTTTGAATTTTATATCTAATTATAATTATATATGTATATTAATATTAATATATATATAGCTATACTATATATAATATTATTATCTATCACTTTAATTTGAGACATTTCGTTTACTTGAAGGAGGGATGATTGTACTATATTTATTATTATTATATAATTACAATTATTAAAAAAATTTATCATATGCTACTATAAACAAAGTGTTTAAAGTTCATCTTAATCATAACAAATAAATGATAATAATAATGTTTATTAAACTGCTAGCTATTGACTGTTGATTTATAACGTCATAGTCAAATATGCGACGTATGTAAATTATTAAGTCACGTAGTATATAAATGTCTTGTTTATAATATATATACATATTAGTTAAGTATACCATACTGTATGACCCACTTATTATTATGTATTGATGTAATCTCAGTGATCATAGCGTGGGATATAAGTATATATACGTATTGCGTATAGTATAGAATATTGATTATATAAGTAGGCATACATTAATATTTATACTCATATATCCAATATTTAGTCATTCTAAGTGGTAATTTATAGTAATATATATATAATAAATTAATATTATTTATTTACGGATCATTAATTATATCTTTCTTTTTTAAGTATAACTAATTAGGTTACAATTTAATATATAGGGAATAAATGTATACACGGTAGTATCACGAGTGCTACTCTGGTAAAAGTATACGGCCTCGATCTCTTTGTGATAGGTTACTCTCGCTCTGGTATCGGTATCTCTGGTTTATCATGGCTCTGATCACTTAGCCCTATTCTTACTTTTTGGGTGAAATTATTGAGAAACTTTTAGATTCAATAATAATCTAGTTCTGATTATGATAGCAAGTACTCATAGTTATGTTTTTTTTTAACCTCGATTTCCTTTTTAACTTAGATATTTTTAGCGTTTCTACTCTAATTGGTCTCTTAGTGCTAAAAAGTTTTATCCTATTTGGCATCATTAGCCGATTAGATTTATTAATTTATAGAAATTTTATCTATCTTTTTTGTTGATCTAATAGTATTTTTTTTTGTATATCTCGCAATTTCGTATGAGTGGGTGTAGTTGTCTTGAGTGCTGTTTTTAACTTATCTTGGAATATTATATTATAATTTTTAGATATTATGTGCTGTAAATTGGCGACTGCATCATTTTCATTTATATCGGTTTTTAAAATTTTTGGTATTAGCTAGTCAACGATATAATATTTTCGTATTCTTACTTTGTGTTTTTGAGATCTATTGATATTCTGTCTAGTTTGTTTTTTTTTATTATTTGTCGATGTATTCGCGTGTATGATAGTCGATTTGCACAGGCGTGGCTTTATATTATAGCCTTTGCCAACATCAATGTTTGCACTCATATACATACTTGCATCATGGATATCACTTACCTCTTCAACTCTAACTTTAATTATATGCTCTTTGTCTGTGGACCAGATGGCTAGGATTCATTCCTTTCAAATCGTTCTATCTCTCAACTATAAACTTTTTATAATCGTTTGAAGGGTGGAGTACTGTTCCTTTGTAAAATATACTTCCTATAACAAGTCTCGGAAAATCTCGAATTCTTTACTTCTCGATGTTCTGTGGCTTAAATCTCTCCTTCATCATCCTACAATATTCTTTATTTGCTTCTTGCTACTATTTTTATGATTTCAACATAGAGGATGGAATTCATTAATTTTGTTAACTAAACTTCCTCAACGAGGAACTGCTATATCTCTCATCCAATACAAACATTGGAAATAGGAGTAGTATTGAACAGAAATAACAGTAACCGAGTAAAACTGCTTTAAAAAAGTAGGAAGACTACATTCTTATTATGATATATCAGACTTGAGGTCTCGTATTTAGGAATTTCAGTACACAAACCTGAAATTGTTGGATTCCTCTTCGTATGATTTAGATTGGGAGGAAGCCGAATCATTCAGTATTCTCAACGATCTGAGCAACTAATTAATAATAAACCTTAACCTTCCGGATCGTTCCCTTCGATTCGATTGTACACATGTTGACCTACTTTTCACACTAGTCCTTGCTCTCTGATAATTTACTACCAACCTCGCTCTATCGGTTAATCTGCCCACAACCTTTATAGTCATTAATTTTAATTACCTTCGATATCCAACAATTCCATCCTGCCCTATGCGGTTTTTTGCACTCTTAGATCGGCTCAGCTTTGGGGGCTGCGTTGCTTCTGACGCTAATATTTAATTGAGTAAACTGGCTTTGATTCTTAAAGACTCGCTTCTGGAATTCTGCCGATAAAGTGGGACACTGTAATTTAGTTAATTGGAATTGAGCAGTACATCTTCCTTCATTGGACTAATACTTTTCTCCTCAAATCCATGTTACGAATCGTGCATTGTTCCTATGTCAATTCTCAGGCAGGAATGACAATAGCTTATATCGGGTATGAGTGGTGAAAAATTTTTACAAACGTATATTTCCCTCTTGCTCAAATTTTCATTCAGCTAAAAATCGTTATCGTTGCAGGGATACTCCTTCGACTACGAGCCAAAGCGGACTTTACATTAAGAATCCGAAATGCGCTAACTCTCATATTGGTTCTTATAGTCCCTGTACAAATCTCTCTGGCCTTACTTGCCTCACTCACAAAAACTAATCTCTAACACTTCTGTTAGTCATCCTTTTCCTCCTTATGTATTCTGACTTCTGTGATTCGTTTAGTTAATACTTACCACGGAAAAGGCCAATCATCTCTTTTACCTCCTATTTTCCTCTAATCAAACCCTGGACGATTCTGGTTATTCCCTCTTCTACCCTTTCTCCTCGCGATTGTGTCATATTGACTTATTACCTGTCATTTGATTTGATCGGGTGCTATGAGCTCCTGAATCTATCGAACGTTTGGAGGCGTATGGAGCCGTATAGATGGCTGTTTCACTCTCGTAAGAAACAAATTAAGTGTTGCTTCTCCGTGCTGACCCCACTCCTCTCGTATTCACCGCTTCTTTTCATGCCTCAATACTAGCAATTTCTCACAGTGTTGGAAGCGCGGCAATATGTCCAACCTATTCCGACTGAAGAAAAATGATGCTGTCTCATGATCTTTACCTATCGCCCTAATATAGCTTCACTGATAATTGCTTTCTAAGATCTGAACCTTTCTCAACTCTCACTTTTAGATCATCTGGATCCTTTCCCTTCTTCTGTATTACAGTACGGTGCTTTACGGTGCTCGCAGATCTACTGGCGTATTATATCTTTTCCTATATTTAACAGATTTATGGTTTTCGCCCTTAGGAACTACTGGGAGACTTGTGTGGTTGCGCTTGGACATATCAAAAGCATGTGACCGGGGAGTATGGCACGCGTCATGCTCTCCAGCTCTCAGCTCCTTCGGGTTTCCGTTTTCTCTGTTGTACTTACTTATGTCTAGCTTTCTTTCAAATTCGCTCAATGTATGGCTGTTTGTGATGGGTTTATTTCTCTGTGCAAGTTGTGGGTTCTATGAGTGTGGTTCTTATTATATCTACCTACTTTATTCCTTGCTTAATTTATGTGCTTAATGATCTTCTCACTGCCATCATACTCTAGCAAACTCATATGTCGAATGACTTGACCCTTCATTCTTCAGGCTCATATAATTCTGTCCTCTCTTTTACTTCTGAAGATTGTCACTCTCGTCTGATCTATATACTGATTTCTATTCTCGATGATGTGGATAGATTTTCAGGGTTGGGTCGTCTCAAGCTTGTGGGAATTTAACTTCTTTAAACCCACTTCTACAAGCTCTCTGCTTGATTTCTAAGCTACTAGGACACATTAACTTTGTTCTCTATCTCTTTCGAACTCGGTTTCTCTCGTCTTCTGTTGACATATAAAATCCTTGGCCTTAGATACATAAAGATACTCAAAAATGTTTGCAAACACTAAAATCACGTGGTTGCTAGCGGCGGTCCTCAAATGAAAAACTGGAGTCTGTTTAGAGTGCGAGACTTTTTTTCCTTCTTCTCAGTTACTCCACTATACAAGGGTCTCATCCGCCTTGTATGGAGTATGCTCTCATATCTGTGGGGTGGCGGGGCCTGGTTTTCATCCGGCTTTGGTGTAGGTCGAGTCAAGAGGCTAATAAGACTTATATAAACTTGTCCTTGTACTTGCTAGTTCACTTGACCCTTTATATTGTCGGCGCGATGTTGATGCTTTATATCTATTTCTGTAGGTCTGTAGAGGCAAGTGCTCGAGGGACCTATCCACTCGCGTACCACCTACCTTTACGACGCCCTCGTAGCACAAGGGGTTGGCACATGAGCACATGAGATTTGTGTTGATGTTAGTAACTCCCGACTGGTCGCTGCGGTGGTTCTTTCTTTCCTGCCATCCTACTGTTTGGGATTCTCTTATGAGATTTCCATGCTGTTTCCTACTTCTCATTTAAAACTGATTTAAACTGCTGGTCTTTAAATAGATCTCTGATTTTTTTCAAATTGCGCGTATATATTATATAGTATAAGTAGATATATATATTAAGTTATAATATATATATACTATAATGTATATATGAATACTCAATACTATATATATATATATATATATATACTTATGGTAGTCTATATATATATAATTATATATATACGGTATATATTATATACTTGAATAATAATAGTATTATATATATATATATTATATATATATACTATATACGTACTATATATATATATATAATATAATAATCTATTAATAGTATATAATATTAATATAATATATATATATATACTATAATACTGATAGTTATAGGATAAATGCGATATACTATACTACGGCTATTGATATTTCATTTATTTATTTTATTTATTTACCAGTCTGCCCATGTTAGGGCTTCTCCCCCTGTCAGTGGACTCAGCAATTTTCTCCTTCTGCCCCAGAAATCTTGATCATAGAGCACTGCTGTAGAAAAAAACGTTCTCGCGCAATGCGTTTCTGATGCCCAGTCCCTTGAGTTATTAGCACATCAGGTGGGTTCACCCTTCACGGTTGACTACACATCTTCTTCCATTTAATCCTCGGAAAATCGTTCTCTTTAGAGCTCTTCAGAAGATCGGTGCCCGTGGCCATAAGATGCCTCATGCTGCGTCAGGAGACCTGCAAGCATTTAAAAAGGTAAGACCGGTTGCGTTAGCCCTGATCGCCGCCATCTGAACTAATGCGGAAAGAAAGAAGTCTGTATATATTCTGCAGTATAGTGTACTGAGCATTGTGTTGAGGCGGTCAAACCATCCTTGATAGTGGTTTTTGCCGTGTGAGCTGTGCGGTGACAGCTGTTAAAAAATTAAATAAATAAAGTCTAATAAGGATTCCTAACGGCTAGCTTGAATACCCACCATAGAATTGGCCCCTCGGACCGTTGAACCACTTCTAGAATGCATTAATTCTATAACGAGGAGCAAAATTATGCGTTGACAATATATACAAAAAAAAAGAAAAAAAAAAAAAAAAAAAAAAAAAAAAAAAAAAAAAAAGGAGACAGAGATCCAGCGGGAAGCGCGTAGACTTATCTGCAACCTCGTGCAGCAAAGCAGCTACTGAATAGTAGACTCGAATGGTTGAGCTTTTCAGCAAATAAACATACTGATGAAAGATGAGGATTTGGATATTTAGACTTTATAAAGTTCATGCGGGAAATTATGCTAATTGCATCTTCATTCACCTTCAATAGAATTCACACAGCGGAAGCCTCATCTTAAAAAATGAGAGTACAAGTCATCCAAGGAGCTCAAGAATAATTCAACTTTGCATTTCTGTGAAAGAGGGAGATGAGGCTCTACCGAAAACATGAGATGCTGCCTACGAGTAATTCCATACCAGGGTGGCATGAAAATGGGACAAGGTTTTCATTATTATCAGGGCTTGCAGGCACATATTATCAGCATCTCCACTTCATCAGTCGAGGAGAGCGTATATTGATAGTTAGTTGGAATGTAACATCCCAAAGGACGTCTGTGTCGCCAGACAGTGAAAGCTTCTGTTTTTGGCATCACAATTTTGTGAATTATTGAATTTGGTATTGAATGATTCTATCTTTATCTTGGTTATATTTTATATGTCATGGTTATTGAGTAATTGCGTTTTTTTATTTTAACTTTTCGTCTGATTAATTTTGTATCTTTCTTTTCATTATTTTATTCTTTTATTGTAGCTAGTTTAAAGATCTTTTGTAATTGTTCATCATGTTAAACAAAAAGCTAGTAAGCTAAACTTTGTTAATAACTTACTTGAAAATGGAAATTGGAATATTTTTTAATAAACACAAACATAAAAAGTTATTAATATTATATTTGATTATTATTTTTAAGACATATTATTAATTTTAAATAATATACTAACACCATCAACCAATATGATAAAATAAATGACTAAAGTATTGTTTGTACAGGTGAAGCAATCTTGGAAGTTGCCTAAGATAGTGCACATGTTCTATCTTATTATGTGTATTTATTATATATAATTACGTATCGGAACGGTATCGGTATCGGTAATCTCCGGCACTAAAAAATATAGAGTATCGGTATCGGATCGTCTTTTTCTGGTTATCGGTACATCTTAATATATTATATTTATAATTATTAATTATTATATATTATATACTTATATTATAATATATATATAATAATATATATTTTTTAGTATATATTAAATACATATATATTATATATATAGGTTATATATTATATATATTTTTTTATATAAAGTGGATTGAGTCTGAGAATAAAGGAATGCCTGAAGGGAGGAATGTGAGTTTAGCACAGGCGAGCGAAGGTGTATAACAGGAGTTAATTGGTGCCGGTTTATGTGAGGTTGTATGGGCCGCCTGGTCCAAGGAATGAACTCCACAATTGACGAAATACAACAGAGAGTCTGTTGCAGTCTCGTGAAGCCCTAGGGTGGATTTTTTCTGACTGCGACGAGTTCTTGCTTAAGGGTATGGAGGGGATGTGAATAGGGGGGACTTTCTTTTCGACTTTCATCATGCTCTTTTTCTACTTTTCTGTTCCTGTGTATGCTGGGCAACTCACCCCCCAATCTGAGAAAAGAGGAGAAGGGTAATAACAATAAATAAATAAAAAAAAATTTACCTGTATTTCCTTTTCATATATTATTTTTTAATATATATTGTACTTATTAAATATATACGTATATGCAATTTATATATATATATATATTTATATTTTTTTATATATATATCATATATAATATTATATTATATATATAGCCTCACTGTTAAACTATTATTATCGTTAGCAACACCAAACTAAAGTAAAGTAGGGACACAAATACAGTTTGCTAGCAACAGCCAACACAGCAGCAGCAGCAAAGACCATTGCAAGTTAATTTGGGTCAACCACGAATGATAACGAATCAGACAAACATTCAACAGGTATAGAAATCCTTATCATGTAAATGAAATAAAAATAGATACATTTTATTTTTTTAATATTTTTTATTAGTTATTTTGGTAGTTTTCCTCGAGCGTATAAGTAACTCTTAAAAGTTATATTGAGTAATAGGAAGGTGGTGTATTAATTTAAAATCTTTGTGATGGATGCAGTGAGGGATTGTTTTGGGTATTAACGATAGGGTTCTGAATGAAGGATGTTGGCTACCTGTGTTAATGTTACTAGCCATCAATATGGTTATTTGGAATTAATGGTGTTTAAAGCCTTTATCATGATGGATAATCTAAGGGGTATGGGGTATGTTATTCGGTGAGAAAAATTAATAAAATAAGGATTGAGCGTGTTAGGGACTGTATTGTGTGTGACTAAACGCGTTACATCGCAGTGTGAGGGACGTGTAATAATGATGTTTTGTCTCATATTAGGAAGTGATGGATTGATAGACGGTTGGTTAACGGAGTGTTATAAAGTGAGGGGGTGTGTTGAGAATCGACCATGGCGAGAGAAATGGAGTGACGTCAGGTAAGAGAGTGTTCTTAAGGAGGGAAGCGACTGTAAATTTTAGGCGGGAGGAGAAAATGGTCGGTGATAAGATAAATCTCGTTTTGTGACCAGGACATGCGTCTGTGGGCCGGATAGGAATGACCGGACAAATGATAAGTTTACCGACATGAGCGAGGTTTATCTTTCTCGGTGTGGTCCTTATATGCGCACGATCTTTAATATTACTGTGTATTGTCGAGTGCTTACTTTTCACTTGTCATTGCTCTATTACTTACTAATAATTTCCCGTTGTCTCATGATACATTTTGTCACCCACACAAATATCTGGGGGAATGGGGTGAGCTCATAAGTGAATAATGGAGAGTTATATATTAATCATCATCACCAACTCTAATTGCCCATTGGACTGGGTGAGTAATGGGTTCGATCAAGATGTGGCACCTCGGAAATGAAAGCTAGTAGAAGAATATTACGCTCATTGTGAAAAGAAAGACAACCACCACCCTTTTATACCCCTTATATGAGAACTCGGATAACGTCGTCTATAACGAAATTCCACCATAACGGTTCATTCGCTGATGCGACGAGAGCCCTCTCTTCGTATAGGCCTCTCTCGCGGAACCATGATAGTGCGTCCCCGTCAACGATACCCGCTCACCAAAACCTCTCCACCATTGCACTATCTCTATTATCTGCGCCTTTAATATACATCGCACCTCTAGTCACAAAACTTTACAGATACCTCTCCATCAGGCGATATCCGAATTATACTAGTAGTCGCACAATATCCAATTTTCTTTGCTCTCGCAGCCTGATCTATTCCTAGTAACCGTCAACATCTTCGTATATGCACGCGTACTCAAGCGCATAATCATCTCCTATCTCCTTCCACATGGTGACCATAGACCAGTCTCAATGTACTTATTCTTATCTCTCATTGACTCTTTCTTTCACACACACACACTCCACTAATTATACGGTTCATTCCTCATTTTATTATTCTTTTCACATAAAACGCCCCTACGATTGTCCATTCTGACAAATTGTAACTTGTAGACTCGTATACATCTCTATTCTGAGCAGGACCATAGGTTTCACTAACCTATTATCTATAAAACACTAGGTAAACACATAACCTCATGTAAGACCTAGCGCACTTCAAGACTTAGCCCTTTACATCCACGAAGGATTTAATTTCAACTACCACCTATCACAACTTACCTTACTACACTCTGCATCACCTTTTTTTCCCATGTGCACACATATACCAAATATTTAAACTCAGACACTTGTTCCAGTTGCCACATCCAAATATAATCATTTCACACCCGCAGGACTGTTGCTCACTGAACATAACTCTACTTCAATATCTACGTTTGCTTTCCAAACCCGCCCTTTCTCACAGCCATTCTAATCTGATTTCCATCATCTCGTGTATAACAATTGTATCTCTCTCCTAAGAAGATGAGCCAGATGCGCCAAATGTTTTAAAAGTTCGATGAGTTGCCGAACGCAAACCGATGGAGATAGAGTAAGGTTTATGGTTTGTTCTCACAGTGGAGAACAGTCCTCGGTGTGAGTTATTATTTGTGTGCGCAGCGTGAGCAATTGCGAACTCTATAGTGTTGCTGATGTACTCAAATTTATTTTGGAATATTTATATGTTGGATGAAAAGGGAAGGGTGTATTGCAGAGTGTCAGTAGGAAATTGGTAGGTGGTAGTTTGAAGAGTTAAATTCCTTCAGTGGATGTTAAAGGGGTCTAGTCTTAGTAGCTGCGCTAGGTGTTCTTTACTAAGAGGTCTTATGTTGTTACTGTGATTTATATTCTCATAGTAGTGAAACTATGGTCTGTAATAAGAGGTATAGATCTAAAGTACAATGTGGTCAGATGGACAATCGTAGGGGCGTGTTAGGTGTGAAGAGAATTAATAAAATGAGGAATGAACGTATTAGGAGTTGTGATGGTGTGAAGAAAGGAGTTCAATGAGAGATAAGAGAGATAAATAAGTTTGAGGGTACTCGGTTTGGTCATGTTGGATGAAGGATGGATGATAGTCGGTTGGTTTAGCGAATATACAGTGGTGAGTGTACTGGGAATAGATCGGCTGCGAGACCAAAGAAAAAGTGGATTGACTCAGTAAAGGAATGCCTGGAGAGGAATGAGTTTGACAGAGGCGAGAAGAAAGGTGAATAATAGGAGTGAATGGTGGGGTTTTGTGAGCGGGTATGGTTGTGGCCCACATTGAAGAGGTGCCATAGAGAGGGTTCGTCGCAGTCACATGAAGCCTTAGGGTGGATTTTTCTGACTGCGTCGAGTTCTCACTTAAGGGTATAAAGGGGTGGTAGGTTGTCTTTCTTTTCGACTTGCGTAATATTCTTCTACTAGCTTTTCTATTTCCGGTGCATGTGACGAACATTACCCCCAGTCAATGGGGAAAGAAGTTGGGTGATGATGATAATATATAAACTCTTTCTTTATACTCCCCATGGATCCCCCCAGATTTTTGGTGGGTTGCACAAAATGTATCTGAAACAGAATTGTTAGGTAGAAGAGCATGACCTAAGTCGAAAAGAAAGCCTCCCCATCACAGTAAAAAAAATCCGCATTAGAGCTTCACAACACTGAAAGATACCCCCACTGTGGTATCTTATCATTGTCAGGGTTCATTCCCTGGGCCAGGCCCACAACCATGTCCCTTCACAAAACTACTATTTATTCTTATCACGCACCATTTTTCTCCATTCCGCTAAATTTACATTCCTTTCCTTAAGAAACTCTTTTACTGACTCAATCCACTTTTTCTCCCAGTGGGTCGATTCTCAACACACTCACCTTTATACATCCGTTTAACCAACCGACTATCATCCATCCTTTCCATATGAACAAACCATCATATTACACTCTCCTTTAATCACTGATTAACGCGTTTATTCACACCATACAGTTCCCTAACACGCTCAATCCTTATTTTATTAATTTTTCTCCCGAATAACATACCCCATACCCCTTAGATTATCCATCTGAACAGGCTACACCTTATTCCATACCATAGTTTCGCTAGTATACATTAACACAGGTAGCAACATACCTTCATGCAGAACCCTAGTGTATACCCAAAACTTAATCCCCATGCATCCACCAAAGATTTAATTACACCAGCCACCTTCCTATTACTCATAACTTTAGTACTACGCTCGAGGAAAACTACCAAATAACTAATAAAAAATATTAAAAATAATAAAACTGTAAATCTATTATTTATTCTTTTACATGAAATAAGGATTCTTACCTGTTGTAATAGTTGTCTCATCTGATTCGTTATCATTCGTGGTTGACCCAAATTAACTTGCAATGGTCTTTGCTGCTGCTGCTGTTGTTGCTGTTGCTGCAACTGTATTTGTTGTCTATTATTTGTTTGGTGTTGCTAACGAAATAATAAGTTACAGTGAGTTTATATATATATATATATATATATATATATATTATATATATTATATATATATATATATATTAGATATATATATATATATATATATTATATATATATATTATATATAGTATTATTATTATTATTATATCATCATCCTCCTATCTCTAGATTGGGGGTTGAGGTGCGTATCATCATACACCGAAACAGAAGAACCAATATACAGTCGAAAGAAAAAGCGACCCCCTTCCCTGTCCTCTGTTATTATATCCCCAAATGAGAACTCGTCGCAGTCAGAAAAATTCACCCGAGAGTTTCATGAGATTGCGACGGAACCTAACTAGTGTTATTTCGTCAATGTGGAGTTCAATGTGGCAAAGCCGCAACCATTAACAACCTCACAAAACGCACATTCACTCTGTTATTTACACCTTCGCTCGCCTGTGCTAAACAACATTTCCTTCTCCATTCAGGCATTCCTTTACTGACTCAATCCATTATATATATATATTATATATATATATTAGTATATATATTTGATATTTATATATTGTAATATATATTTATATATTATATATATATAATATATATAATTTATTATATTATATATAATATATATACATATTATATAAGTTACATATTAAACGATGCTTTGAGAGAGGCATGGTGATACGATTACCTCGATACTCTATTTTTAGGTGCCGATAATCCGATAAACCGATTTTACGATTTCCGATAACTTTAATTAATATAATAAATACACGAGTAATAGAACTAGAACATATTGTGGCACTGCTTAGGCAACTCAAGATTGGCAAGCGTTCACTCTGTTACAAACAATAGACTTGTCATTTATTTTATATTTGGTTGAGCTCAAATACTATTATGTTAATTTATAAATTAAATATGATGTCTTTAAGCAATAAATAATTGCAACTAGTAATATAGTCGATTGTGTGTGGGTGTCTGTTTTGAATTATTCAAAAAACTATTCCATTTCCATCTTTATTACAATAAGTGAAGTTAATTACAAAGTTAGAGTAATAAAGATCTTTTAATGTATTTTCTCCTCATTAAAACTCGATTTAATAATATATAATTTATAACAAGTAGAGATTGGTGTATTTTGAACGTACGAACTTATCTCTCAATTCATCACGTGGAGCAATAATAGCAGATTTTAAAGGTGATCAATGTCAAGTTAACGGTCTCCCTCTCAACAGCCGATCACAAGTCTGATCTGAATATACTCGCACTAGAAAGAAATTTTTACGCTTTAATATATTTCTATTGAAGCATTAGGTATCATATAAAATAAAAATTAACTCAAAATAAATTATAAACTTTATATTTCTTTTTTTACTGTATATTTGTGTAATGAGAGATGTATTTGACTCGAAAATTATATGATATAGAATGGTGCATATTTAAATTTTCTTTTAGCTGGATCTTCTTAGTAGTTTGCTGCTGACATGCCTGAGAACTGTTTCTGTTTGTGGGATGTGTTTACATCATGCCACTTAGGAACTATTAATCTTAAGTATTACAGCTCTTCTCTCGACTGATGAAGGATGTATGTTATATGCTTTGATAATTATTTGACTACTAATGCTATACACTGATAATATATGTGAATAAACCTTGGTCTCCTAAATTCATTGCCATCTCGTCATAATATAGTGATAAAAGGTAGTAATTTCTCTCTTCTGGTAGTGCAGCATCTCATGTGTTTTTGTGTAGAGCTCTTACATCTCCTCTTATTCACAGAATGCATAATTTGTATCTATCTGTTAGCTTCCTATGATGGACTTGTCTCTTCATGTTTTTTGAAGATGATAAGTGATATTCTTGGACTCGTGGTTGTGTGTTTCCGTTTTGATAGGGTGAAAGATGGAGATCATTGTGTTGGCATATTGCAAATATATTCCGCCAATGGTTTATTACATATAAGAATTGCTCTCATAGAGTGATCCAAATTCCTCATCTTCGCAGTATTGAGTAATTTATATGTTCTGATCGTTCGCAGCGCATCAAGTACCTGTATCAATCCATTCCTGACATCTCTCAGAACTGGCGTGGGTGGGATGGTCGCGCAGATCCGACGAGGTCGGCTATGATATTCCACTTCCTTCTGGTTGTCTCTCCTTATATTATTTTTTTTTCTTTTTTACTTTTTTATCTATTTATATATTTTAATTCTTCTCTCTCTTCTCGTTGTTGGTTATTGTTTTTGTGTGTGTGGAGCGAAGCGAGCAAGCTCCCTCTCTCATGATGATTATGGTATTTTTAATGCTATAATATCTAGATAAAGTGTGAGTACCCTCGTATAGGTCTAGGTGTATAAGGGCCCATTATCTTATGTGGTTATATATTTTGAGTTTTCAGCTATAGTTATTTAATAATGGAATTATCCTTATTAGATAATCCTTATTTATATTATTTATTTTTATTTTACACGTTGATCATACCGCCTCGCGTGTTCAATCAGGGCCATAGAACCCTATTCATTCAGGATATGTATATAGTTATATTGTATGAACGCATCATACTCAAAGACAATTTTCTTTTTTCGCATATATTAATATTATACTGAGTTTAATGATAAGTGTATTGTAATACTATTCATTGACGATCCTTAAATATAATATTTGAGGGAAATATATCTTATAAATTATGTAAGTAGGAAACGACAGTATATTATGTCATGGATAAGCAGTGATTCCATCAGATAACAGTATGATGGATGTGCTATGAAAAGATAAGATTAGCACTCGCTCAGCCAGCTAGTAAACATAGTCTGGAGTTACTATATATACTAATTTCTAATAACAATATAAATATAATTTAGTGGCGCGACTACATTGGCAACCTACCTTAATAGGACTACGAGGGTCAGTTATCAGTAGTTAAAGTTATTATGATGAGTTAAGTGCGATATATTATATATATATAGTGCTGATTTGTTGTAACTAAGTTACCCATACACAAGACATTTGATAGACCATGACTGAGACCCTTAGAAATCATGATATCGTTTTCGATCACATAAATTGGCAAAGCTGAAATTAAAGCATTTTTATTCTTTTAGAAAGCAATCTTCGCAGGCGTCAAACAATTCGTAAAAACGCGGTCCTAACCCAGCCGCTTAGTGGTCAACAACATTATCAAGTGAATTTTTAATGAAAGGTGTACATAATGTATTAGGAGATAAAATTGTAAAAAAGTATATTGTCGATAGTGACAGCCAAAGTTATTTGACTAACGCATATTTTTTCGCCACTATATTGTGATACATCGGTGCGCAACCTTAAATCATAATGTGATTCCGCGGTTGGATCAAGTATTGAAAAGGATAACAGAGACACCCTCAGACTACCTCCTCCCACAGATATCGATGTGCTTAATCTGCAGGTGACTCCTCTACTCTATCGCTGCGTGCGTTGGTATGTAGTTCACACTATTTTTACCGTTAAGGTAACGGTTAGAATAGTTATATTGTAGAACGAGATAAAAGGATAGACGTAGTCGGACACTCATAAATCGCAGCGATGCTACGCCCGGAATATTGTTCTGAAAGAGCCGCCCAATAGTTTATATCGTTGTGTGATGAAGGTATTTTCATCATTTTCTTGTATTTAATCTAGTTATATGACAAGGAACCACGAGAGAACTCGCTCTTGGTATATGTTTCTATTGAGGACGAGAGCGTTACTTAAGCCAGCCTCACTCTCGCTCGTTGTCTAAAGCGGTAATTAGAGATATGTTAGATTGTGTCTTTAGAGAGATAGTGTGTGACGACGCTATATTGCTAGAGAAGATTACGGCTGCGTAAATGTTTGTCATGTTATATTAAGATCTTTATAATTTATGAGTATTAGATATGAATGACGCGTGGTAACACCTTGACGATCTCATCTCTGAACTGGGCTCTAATACTATATGTGAGTCTGCACTGAGTTATCTGCACCAGGAGGAGCATCTACGTGCCCCTCGTCGAAAAGATTAGACGGAGTGCACGCGCCCCAATTCCTCGAGACCCGTTGAATGAAGATGGGTGAGCAGAATTGAGTATGAGTTGATAAGAATGAAGGGTCAATGTCAAGTCTGGCTGCGCATATGTGATAGTATTTATCTATTTAGTGTAGATGTGTAAGGAGAGAAGAATATTGATGAAAAGCAGGAGTAAAGTAGGAGATAAAACAGGTACCCTTTATGTGACAAAAGAACATCCAATCTTATTGACAGTGACAAAAAGAAGAAGTCGCCACATCTTCAGATTTTCTCATTTCTAACATTGAATTGCGCGATTTTGTAAGAGAAGCTCGCTCAAGTAAGCAAGAGAAGACATATGGAAACCAAGGAAGTGGAGCTTGAGAGAGCGCGAGTTGACTGCTGTTAGGGCCATTACTGAAGTCCTCTGAGAATCAAATGCGTTGAGACAACTTTTTTCTGGGGATAATGCATTCAATAGCTTCCCACTCACAACATATTGTATTCTCTGTAGTTTAACTCTGTTCAGGGCTCTCGGGACTAACCGGATAAAATCTGTTATACATTGTGAGAGAAAAGCTATTTATCTGCTCGAGTTCTGCATAGATATTCTCTGACGCGCCACGAAAGTATCGTTGATAATCGAAAGATAAAGAGGAAAGGATTCGAGAGATGATCTAGAGTGAGAGTTTAAGGGTGTGTGCTCACAATGATTTCTTAGGTAGATAAATAACAGTTGTCAGAGGTTCATAGTTATTTATGTGGCATGATTAGTGTATCTGACAAGAGATCAGTGTGGAAGCCTTTACTTCTTTTCGATGATAGATAATTTGGACAGACAGCATATTTGTCTTATCACGGGAATAAGTAAGGTTAATTGTGACCATTTTTTATTGTGAACGCGCTATCTCATACGTTGTGAAGGAGAAAAAAGATAAAGAACTGGCTTGATATTAGAAAAATTAGAGCAATACCGATGATATAAGTACGATGGCTCTCGTAGAATGAGGGTAGCACGCCAAAATAAATGTACCCATAATAAAAGTAGCGATGTTTTTCGGTACCGGTACACAAATTATGAGTTAGTGGGCGATCTTACGTTACTCCGAAAGGCTAGCTTCACAAAGTGTGGCGATATACGGTATCGTACAAAAGTATCGCTCGAGATACTGTACCCGGGTGGTTACAGTACCGTCGTCCTGGCCAAATGAAGATTTGATAGTGATACTTGCCATCGTCTGCATGTAATTATCACTGACTAAGTGATTGAAGTAAAGGGTACATCAAAATCAGCACATTGAATTCATGAAAAACGGATCTTCGATCGTTCATCTGAATAATACATCAGTTCGGCTGCTTCATGGTCGTTCGGAGAGAAAAGAAACTTCATTTTGTTTTGGATAGTTAGACTTCTTCGTTTCTTTTCGTGATTAT
>JABUQX010132628.1:20000-24288 GCA_015478945.1 Trachelipus rathkii | reverse complement strand
GCTCCGGCTCTGGGTGCTGAGCAGTGCTCTGCATCATGACAGTTTCAGACTCCGAACTCTTCTCTGACTAAATCTACGCTGAAGCCTGTCGACTATTTACTTTTCACTATCTAGGGCCATATTCAAGTTTAAGGGTTCAGCTCCCCCTATTGCAGCTACGTCCATCATAAGGGGGAGGTGAGCCCTCCTTACGACCATCATAAGGGCGACTCAGCTCCCCCTTATGATGGGCGTAGCTACATGAAACCTGATCTCCGTTACGATGACACTACCAGCTATATATTGTCCAAATTTGAAAGGGCTCCGAAAATTACATTATTACATTACATTACATTACGAAAATTACATTATTCAGTACTACATTATAGTGATGGACATGACATCCGCATCCGCACCTAAATTGACATCCGCATCCGCATCCTCATTTAACGGCACATCCGCATCCGCATCCTCTTTTGAAAATGAGGATGTTGAGGATGTTTTTCTACATTTGATTAAATGTATAAAATAAATATTATTTGGCATCTTTAACATGGGAGTTTATGGGAATGTAATTTGAATCGACTTGTATATATACATATTATTATATATATATATATACATAAATATTATATATATATATATATATTTTCTGTTACAGTTAAATATATAGAAATTTTTGTTATTTTTATATATATATATATATATATATATATATATATATATATATATATATACTGTATATATATATACATATATATATATATATATATATATATATATATATATATATATATATATATAGCATATATATATATATATATATATATATATATATATAGCAGCAGCATATATATATATATATATATATATAGTTAGTAGTAGCATATATATATATATATATATATATATATATATATATATATAAATTCAGGGCAGGGATACTCTTCGACGAGCACAGAGCTGGGCTTTTATCAAACGAAAGTACAACCTTCTTGGTTCTTCTACTGACAAATCTTTCTGGCCTTCTTGCCAAAACATCTCTAACAACTTCTGTATATCATCCTTCCCTCCTCTTATTTGATCTGATGGCTCTGTTCTAAGCTTTTCAACTGAAAAGGCCAATCTCTTCTTGGCCTCCTATTTTTCTCTTCCACTCAACCCTGACGATTCTGGCATTCTCCTCCTCCTCCTTCCTCCCTCCTTCAGGTGTCCTATGTCTCTTGCCCTCCTGAGATTACATTTGGATTGGGTAGATGAGCTCTTGAGATATATGAACGTTAGAAGGCGGGTGGCTCCGGATGTATCTCCTCCTCGAGCTTGAAGGAATGTGCTTTTACGTGCTAGACCCCGGGAATCTGAAAATTTCAACTTGGTATACACCTTGCATACTAGCTCTTTCCCTCAGTGTTGGAAGCACGCACATGTCAAACCTATTCCGAAAAAAGGAAGCCGCTCTGATCCTTCTAACTATCGCCCTACAGCTCTCACTGTATTCTATCTAAAGCATCCAAGATCTTAGAAAACCTTCTTTAATCCTCACTTCTTAGACCATCTGAATCTCATTATCTTCTTTCCGATAGCCAGTACGGTTTTTACAATATATTGATCATACTAATTTGTTTCGTTTATTCCGTAGTAATTGTAGTGTAATGATTAATAAAACTGATAAATTTTAATAGGTATTATTTAGTAGTTAAAATTTAAGTTGTGTATGTGGTAGGTTTTTGTTTTAAAGTTGCCCAGCAATGAATCTTTTACTAATTAACTTGAAATGTTTATAAAATTATAAAAATACCCTGTAAAATAATATCCATATATACTACTACTATATCGGTATAATAAACCACAGATTTTTGTTTATTTCATTTGAATTTTTATCATCATCCTGCAACCAGTAAAAGCTCTTAAATGTTTCCAAGGTACTCTGAAATATATTATTTTAGTAACTATTTTAATCTATATAATTATTACATTTTAATTTATTTATTAATGGAGCATTGGAGAAAGTAATGTCGACAAATTTTTTTTTTTTTTTTTTATTTTTGTAACTGAATAGACTATTATTTTTTTTTTTTTTATTTTTTATTATTATTATTATTATTATTATTATTATTATTATTATTATTATTATTATTATTATTATTATTATTATTATTATTATTATTATTATTATTATTATTATTATTATTATTATTATTATTATTATTATTATTATTATTATTATTATTATTATTATTATTATTATTATTATTATAGTAGTAGTAGTAACCCATCAACTCTCGCTCTTTTTGAAAACATAATATATAGTTAACTATTTATAATGAACCAAAATTCTGAAAACGCATATAGAGTTTACTATTTATGAGCCAAAATTTTGACCTATAATTTGATAAATTACAAAACACGTTTAGCTGGTCTTAAGACAATACATGTAAATAAATCGTTAGTACTGTATGAAAACGTTATTATAAGTTATAACCCACACGCAAGAAACGTCTAAAAATGTTCCTTATACAAGAGTATATAGGTTATAAAAGGCAGATGTTTGGTTTTTCTTGTATGAGGGATCATGATCGTAGACGACAGTTTTTGCATCAGTGGTGCCAAGTTATCGAAGTTATGTGCCATTCTTTCGAAACTTTCGATATATCCGGTGACAACATAAACATTGTAAAAACTAAAACTAAAAACCCATTGTTACGAAATTCCAATGAAAATGAAACAAAGTATATTTTTTTCGAAACTTTTATTAAAACCTTAGAGAATACAGGACGATTATAGTGGAATATTTGAAAACTAAATATCTTTCTATGAAATCGTATTAGATGATTAACTCACGAGTTTTTTTAGCCTATCTTAATGTTTTTATTTTTCGGTATAGGCAGAGGAATATTGCAGAACATATTAACACTATATATCGAGCAATGATGTTTTTAAATGTAACTAATGCTTGTTTGTTTGTTTTTTAATTATATTAATTTTTGTTTTTGTTTTTTTTTTGTTTTTGTTTTACCTCATTATTAACTAACGCAATTCACAGTTTAATTTTTTAATTTGCGGATATGTTAAAAAAACTATCATTAGTACAAATTGATAGTAAAATTTCTATTTCTAATGCAATAATATTTTATCCCAAACTGGAGATGGAGAAGGTTTATTGTCATATTTACTGTACTCTATTTGCGCCTTCGTCGGGATCAATGGTTGATCTTCTCTCTTCTGAAATAAAGGAACTGCAATTGAGTAAGCACAATGTTAATTACTGGTTTTGGAAACGGAACAGTGGTGTTGTGTGGTGTGTTTTATTTATCCATTATTTGCTAATACTCTACAGATCATAGTTTCACATTAATCTACTGTTAGCCATTGTTTGTTTGGTATAACCAAGGTTCGTAAGGTTTGTGGTACATTTTAATTGTTTTTAAGGGTTAATACTGTACAGCTCAAAGTTTGCCTTTAATCTACTACTAATATTTGTTATTATGATTAGTCAGTAGTATAACCAAGGCTTTAGGCTTTGTGATATATTTTATCTACCACAGCATTAGATTGGCACGTCTTCATGAAAGTGAAATTGAATTCTGTTAATGTGTATTTGTATAGAGAATTCTAATCTAAATGTTACTAAAGTTAAATTTTTTTAGTTTTAACTTTTTCTACTTGAGAAATATATAATGTCAGTTTGAGTTCAGTTTATAAGATAATTGTCAAGTAATTTACATTTTGAAGGTATTTTGGGAAATTTGGGTATGCTAATACGTAATGCAAATACCTAAATTATTAACGAAACTGAAACGGTATAAGAAACTGATTTGAGCATTCTATACAATTATAGACAATCATGAAGAAATGGTTTAGCTAAAACAAATCATAAAAACTTCTGTTTATTATTTATACCTGGTACTTGTCTTTCGTGGTCATAATCAGGCGGACTGTGATTAGCGAAGATAGCAGCCCTCCCAAAGGATCTCGCTCTCGAAGGAGCTCTACTCATTATTTGTCTTCTTCTGCAACAATTTGCGCATCCTCCGCTTATTAAAAAGACGTCGAAAAAGAATTCCAAAACTTCAAGCATTGTTGCAATGGACATTCCTATGAAGAGTCCAAGATGCCCGCCTATATTTGCTATAAGTGAAACTAACTGCAAAAAAAAAAAAATATATATATATATATATTTTAAAAACTTATTTTCTTAATTACAGGCTGTAGTTGTTAGTTTGGAGGTTAGAGGGCCAATTTTTGGTAGGAAGGAAAGGTTTAAAGATGATAACACCATTTTACCAAGCTCGGAAACACATGTTTTGAG